>CABFOW010001092.1:23809-58269 GCA_902141385.1 Timema californicum | reverse complement strand
CACCGAGAGCACAAGTAAGTCACTCTCTCATACCTGATTCAGGGGACGTGTCACCGAGAGCACAAATATGTCACTCTCTCATATCTGATTCAGGGTACGTGACACCGAGAGCACAAGTAAGTCACTCTCTCATACCTGATTCTGGGGATGGGTACCAATAGCACTAGTGAGTCACTCTCTCATACTGTATTCTGGGGGTGGGATACCAAGATCGAGCATATTTTTACTAAATAGTTTTCTAATTTCTCTCCACGCAAGTGTTAGTATACTTTTTCTAAATTCAATCTTTCTCGTCCCTTAATATTATCGCAATAGACACAAAGCCCTAACATTTAAATAAAACAAATGCTTATGAGGGTGTTAGATACATGATAATACATTAATGCAACCCTTCCAACTTAGCAGTATAGCAGATTGTCTAGCTCACATGGCCAGGCGTAATCATCATGTCAAACCCTACAGATGACGTAATAATCACAGTTGTGACAAAAAGCAATTATATTTGTTTAATACATCCTTTAAAGGTAATTAATAGTAATAAATTAGTTTAGGATTAAGCCTAAAGTTAACTGTTAAAACATTATAACTTATATATATATATATATACATTTTTTTACCCTATATATATGTATGTATATATATATATATCTTGGGTAAAAAATTTATACTTTGGATCGTAATGAAATTTTGAATTAATGCTACTCCCACAAAAATCATTAAATTTTAACAAATATTGGAAATAAATCAATTTGAAAGAATCATCATCTTTGACAAGTCTTTAAATCCACTTTTTAAAATGAAATAAGGAGTATATGATAACTTTGAAACAACTCTTTATGGGGTTTTATCCATCTAAAACGTTACAGTTTTCAGCCAAAATTTTGGCAACGTAGTTTTGATAAACAATGACAATGATATGGGTAATATTTTAAGTTACAACTATCAGAGCAAAACATAATTTTGGGACCATGCATACATCAAATTTCTTATGGAATTAATCTAAAAATTGTAAAGTATAAGAGGTGATTTCTGAAATTCAGTTAGTGTAAAAATATGTTAGAAATTAAGTTTGGGGTTATTAGAAATATATATAAACGTGTTACTACTAGACAATGAATTATCTAACCATCTCTCTGCTTCGGCAACGACCATTATAGCTTTGTGGTTGTAGCGTATTTTTAGTACTGTACATGTTGGTCCCATCGGCTTTATACTGTATTTTATTTTATTTATCTTTGGTGAAAAAGTATTTATAAAAGGACACCTACATATTATGTATGGAAACAATACAAAAATAATTTACACATATAACAAATTATAATTTAATAAAATAATTTATATATTATCATGTTAGTGTAACTAGAGCACATTGATTATTTATTTTAGTAAAATATAGTAAGTAATACAAGGTGCCTTATAAATGATCTCAACATCAATATACAGTGTTTATTAATTCTTAGCACCGCTTCTAGCCCCACAGGCCAGTCAAATTAAAATACACTAATAAGGGCAAGTAGTATAAGTTACAATTTTGATAAATTATACCTACATTTTTGTGGATAGATATTGTTAAACCAATTAGAAAAAATTACCTTAATATCGATCCGATATTAAAATCCTAAGCTCCCGTCACTGTAAAACCACACATTACGAGACTTACGTCTTTAAATACTTGTCCACTTGTGTGATTATGACTGAAATTTAATTTGTGTAGTTATTACCCTTTGGAGAAAATTTAAAATATGATTTTGTAAATAGGTCAGGTTATAAATAAGTGATGTATTTTCCTTATATTAATCAATTGGCATTAATAATAATTAATGTATTTACTATAAACAAAGCTTGAATCCGTTATCAAAGAATAAAGTGGGCCTTACTTCAAGTTTCCCCAGTGAACATTTAGCTTAATAATCATCTCGTGATTATCAGTTGTCTCCTTGTTACTTGAGCGAGCTACAAACATTTCATACATTATACATTTTCTCGAAAATGAACTCGACAAATTCTTATCTGCGCCAAGTTAGTGAAAAGGGAGTGCGGCGGGCGGCAGAGGGGAGGGGGGTATCTAACATCCCATAGGGAGCGTGCTGGCAAGCCCTCTTTTGTTTGAGAAGGCAGCGCGGCGGGTGGAGGAGCGAGGAACCAGTGAATTCTTAGTTTACCTCTTCTGGTGCTGCTCGGCAAAACTGGAAATGTAATTTCACTTACAATTGTTCATATTTTATTTGCACAAAAAGTATATGTAAAACATAACAATTCTCTGTGGTTCGTTAAACTCCCGCGTTCACTCTTCTTTTCTTTAAGTTTTCTATATTATATAAGTGATTGAAGGTCAAAGATAGATAGAAGTGTTTAAAATACTAGATTAATAATAATCGTAGAAAATTCACAAAATTCGCATTTATTTCACATGCTTTGTTTTCTAATTATTTAAATGCATATTTTCAATAATATGTCTTTTTTGTTAATAGCACAACTTGAGAGAGTTTTTTAACTCGTAAAAACATGTTCGCCTATAAATTAAAATCAATTATAGGTGATGGATGCTGACTTATTCTGTAATTTACTCATAACAGATTTTATAGACAAGTTTTGACTTACTATTAAATCAATTTCAACGGTTTTCTTACATGCTCTCCACATACACTCTTAATGGGACTGTATTTGTAGTATAGCATACATTCCTCTTCAAAACTGTTCTTAACTGTGAAACAAGAGACAACTCTTAGTGGTACTCACTTGGTTGACCATTTTAACAATATTTATAAACCCAATTAATTAAAAATAGCCCTACAAACAGTGTCTGATGGTGAATAATACTGGTTCAAGAAAAATAAGTGTGTGGATATTAAATGTTTCTGACACAAATCAATTTTCGACTCCAGTCAAAGTTTAAACGCTATATGTTGTGGGGGTGTCGAGTTCTTCCAAGGAAATAATTAGTCCGATAGCAATAGCCTAACTCTTTCACTTTTATGGAGATAGGAAGGAAGATTGAGGATAAACACCCCTCCATTTCATGGAAGTCCATGGTAACAGAAGTACATTCATACAGGAAACTACAAGATTAAATAAGAATACAATTCATCAACACAGGAAAGGTTAGGTTAAGTTAGTTGGGGTGTATAAATTATGGAAGGTTTGAAACTTAGGTTTGTACTAATCTATTACATTTGTACTACTTATAATCTCTTCTTTTGAGTGGTCGTGGAGGAATTTTACCCTCCCCACCTTCCCCTCCCATCCAGTAAAAGAACTCACCTGTTGAACTAAAGGCCCGTTGACACGATATTAGTTGACTAATGCAAGTACATTAATTTGGCTGCGCGCTCACAGCTTTCACCGTGTAAACAAACGAGCAAGCTTCTGACAAACAAGTTCACTTGTAAGTGAAAAGGTTGGTCACCTTCCAACTTTACTAATGCAAGTAGACAATTCAAAATGGCAACAACTAAAAATTTGGTTCGGTTGGTAACAAACTTATTTATGGAATGTTATGAAAAGAATGAGTTTTTGTGGAATTTTATGCACCGGATTTATAAATATAAAAATGCGATGGATATTGCACTATAGGATATTGTAAAGTGATATTAGGCGTAAATATTCTCAAGCATTGTCCAAAATAAAATGTTACGTAAATATTGCAAATGTGCCTTGTGAGAGTTATTATTTAATATCGGTAAACAAATGTTACAAATAATTTTATCAAGCCGTTATTTCTTACTAATCAACGGGGTATGTGTATTTTTTTAAATATATAATCACAAAATAGAATACAACATTGTAGTACCGTGATTAGTTCTGGCAACATAATATTCATGTTATCGGCAGGTAAGATATGAATGGCTTGCAGTTTTCACGCGAAATCATTGGCACACTTTCCAAACTCTGTATTTGACACTTTAACCCATACACTTCAAACACTTTGTAGTAATACTTTGCAACTTGAGTAGATACAACTTATAATATTATTGCCTCATATCAAACCAGATAGTTTATATTCAAATCAATTTACAAATTAATTTATTATTATCTTTAAATAATATTTTATGCCTATCTAGCGTTTAACAGGATATGTTATTATTAGTATACCTACATTTAAAACGGGGTTGAAAAAACTTTGGTTAGGCCTATTAAAAAAATCCCCAGCCGAGTTTGGTTGTAGTGGGATTTATTGACCTTATTTGAGTTTAATTATATTTACTATTTATGCTAAGTAACTTAACAAATTAAGAAAAATAATTTAATAATTATTTGGGGTCAACTGAAATATATTTTAATGTATTAAGGAATTAAAAAATAGGAGACACATTTGTAACATTGGGTTACAATATACTACCTACCCCATGTTAACCTTCACCCATAAACTCTCTATTTGATCCATACTACCAACTCCTAGACTAATAATCTTTCTGCAAAGGTACTCTTCTCTATTGTAGTTAACGGTAGTTTCGATATATATCAAGTTCAATATTAAACCATATAAAACAAGAATAAACTATCTACAATCTAAAACTGTTCATATACTTACCATTTGTATCTTCTGGCTATAACAACCCTCAAGTCAGGCCTACACACGTCGTGCCCTAGTTTGGTGAATGTACCGAGCGAGCTATGGTGAGCCCGCAGCTCATGTCTGGCCACCCTGGTCAAAGTTAAACAATTAATGAACCGGCTGATATTTCCCTTGAGCAGTGGACGGCGACTATCCTGCCCTCTGGCGGACGATATGTGTTCAACCACCAAAACATTGTGTGACTGAATACGTCTCGATTGAAGAGATTTAAATGGTCGCTGGAAACAGCGTGATCATCCCTGCGTAACCCAATTCCACGAGCTGGTCGATGGTCTACGCGATTTCATGCTAGCTTTATGATGGTCGAAGTGTCGTCACCGACCAAGTGTTCAAATTCCCCACCATCCTTCCTTAGCAACGAGTCTCTACATATATCAACGTGTCTGTATACAAAATCAACTATTTGATTTCAACGCTTCAGGAGAAGTGCTGTCCTGCACTTGGGCAAAATCAGGATAAACAGTTTGGCGTGATATTCTATGGACATAAACTATGGTATGTTTACATTTGAACTCTAAATTAACGTAATATTTTGTATTATCCAGAATAGACGCCATAATTTAGATAACCTAAATGCTAATTGATTTGTAGTATAATTTCATATGAAACATTCATTATTTTCTGTCGTTACTTGCGCGCTACCGTCTGTCATTTCATTTAAAATTTTAGATAATCACAATTAATTAATTAGTTGGTTGTCTGACATATTAAATGTAAATTGTCTTGAAATTGTGGTTACAAGCAAAGGTAGTTTCACCCTTTGGGTATTGTTTCTTTTGTTGATTATAATGTGACATATTTATTAAAGTAACGTATCTTTTGCCGATTGATAAATTTAATATAATATAACTTTAACGACTTTTATATATTTCCTTATATTTTACTAGAAATGACTGGTTTCACTAATATGCATTGCTTCGAGTATTATACTACTAATTATTTACAAGTAGGGATTTTGTTTCCGTCTCTTTTTTTTTTTGTCAACATCTAATAGTCTCGCGGTAGTTTGATTTAAAGTCTGTAAGCCAAACTCTCTTGTTGTTAGCAATATCTGAGTGATATTAACATTTTAATTTAACCTTTCTACAGGTGCATTCACTGGTGTGAATCAGACACCTTTTTTAACAATTTAAAATTTCTCATTAGGCTCCTACAATAGTCGTCACATAACTATTTGATTCTATATATTATGATTAATAATTTGTACTAAATTCAACATTTGGGAATGTTATGTCTCTTCAAGGCTAACCCAGTTGACTGTAGAATATGTTACTGGCTTAGTAACATACTCGTAAACTTACTGCGCAAATAATAAATACGTTATTATTAATTGATTTCCAACATATCTCCGTTTGACCTTTGAGGCCATGTAAATTATTGTTATTTTTATTACCTTTGAATAAACAATTCTTATTGTTATTTAAATTTTACAATGTTTTGCCTTTTTTAATGTTTCTTAATTCCCATCCACCCACCTTTTTGTCTATCCATGGTCGTATAAAAGAGGTAGTAGAGAGGGTGGTAACACACTAATCATTAACTTTTTATTTTGTCTATATAAAACAATTTTTTTTAAATAGGTCAACTAATTATGATAAATTGCGTTTACTGAAAAATTGTAAATTATCTGGCTGCCCATTATTATTCTAAATTCACCCTTTTTAGCTCCTAACAAATACGTTTAATTAGTATATGCGTATAAATAGTCCGAACGAGAAATGAGACGCAGTGATAAAAAAAAAAGGCTCCAATAGATAGATCAGTAAGCACAACTTCATTTTCAACCATGTTTTTAGAAGTGATACTAGTACAAGTGAAAAATGCGTGTCAATATAATTATCATGTTAGTAGGATAATACTAGTAGAATTGCATTAGTCCACTAACACCGGGTCAACGGGCATTGAAGGATCTTTTTTTTTTAATAGGAGCAATGTTTCGTGGAGGAAGTCGTCCCCACCCTTCTGTTTTAATACTCATAAACTTGTGTACAAGCATGTTCTCAGAAGAGATGTGTATTCTTATCTCAGAGTAAATGTCCTCACCTATACTGCAGCCCTTACAGGGAAAGTTTTTTTAGAATGGCGTTTTTTAAAGGAATAAACGCTTAAAGCCAAACTTGCAAACACAATTAGATTAAACGTGTCCTTCATATATTTTGTGAATTCGTTAAAATGAAGTTAGAAGTAATAATATTTATGAAAGTAATTTTTTCAAGTGTGAGACAACATCAAGAGAGGGTGACCTGGTGGTCTAGGGGTAAGGTGTCAGACTTCTGTGCTGGCAGCCGGGGTTCAATCCTCGGTCCCTGCATAGATTTATCTGATTACCAAACCCTTCCTTCACCTCTGACAAGACATCTTGTGANCCGGCACAGATTTATCTGATTACCAAACCCTTCCTTCACCTCTGACAAGACATCTTGTGAATGTGGGGAATGCCAGGCCTCCACCGTGGTTCGGATTCCATGTTAAACTGTAGGTCCTCCATTTCATCTCACAATCACCCTACCATTACACATTAGCGTAAGTGCGTATAACCCGAACGGGTAGTAAGACGCGGTGCTAATAATAATAATAATAATAATAATAATAATAATAAAGAGAGCGTGTGAACCGAACGGGTAGTAAGTCGTGGTGCTAAGTATTATTAACATCAAAATACATAACCTCAACTCGTCTACTCACGGTATTGGCAGATTGATTAATAGATTTTATCTCAGCTATTATGTCTACCTTATATTTAAAGTTGTCAAATAATACACCTGTCACTTAAAAAGTTCTTTCTGTTATCATTTCACAATCTTAATGAGATTTCTTTATTTTTAATCATGATCTGAGTCCGCGTATTTTTTTGTAATACCACTTAAATTATGTCCCGTTGACTGGATTTTTAACTGTCTTACTTTATCTTTCTGTGAAGCCATATTTTGATAAAATTCACTCTCTATCTTCTTTTTTTTTAGCATAGCGCCTTTCTACACTTTCGGGTTGAACGCCCATGTACTAATTACACTAATTTGTTAGGGATTAGGAAGGTCTTAATTTAAAAGACGTGCACTAACATTTTCGTGGAGGGAGAGTGGAAAACCATTTAAGAAAACCACCCTCAGTGCACCCAGCTGAAATCGAACCCGGGTCATTCCCGTCTTAGGAGGTCTAATATATTGCGAATATATGGCCTTGGACCAGTGTTTCCAAAACTCAGTGTCGCGACCCAAACGAGGGTTGCACGGATATTCCTGAGGGTTGCGGAAAGGTCTCGAAAAATATTCTTCAAAATTTATGACTCAAAGACAAGCCCATTCTCATTCATGAAGTTGAAAAGGCTCTTTTTCCCTTTTCTTACAATTTAGCCTACCCTGTGAACGAGGATGTTCAGATCTTGAAACGAACAAGTCTATGTAAAAGAGCCCCCTGCATCCTCTGAAGGATTTGCGTTGTACTCTGTACATGAACATCACTCAAACTCCCAGAGCTTACCTACAAATTGAAGCAGTATTACGGCTGTCATTGAAAAACTGTTTTTGTCACATATCACATTTCTCAATGAAATCATATTTTCTCTGGCAAATATAATGTAGTTTTCTGTTTATATGATCAATAATTTTCTGAAATTGATTCACTTTAACTGATAAGATTTTATCGATACGAAATATAAACTTAAAATAACTCTTCCCAAGAGTGAAACATCATTATAACAGCCACTGATTTTTTGTCACTTTGCTAAGATTGTATCAAAGTCACATTATCATTAAGAATGTTGATTTACATTTTGGTTTATTAAAAAAGTTATTATAATTAATTGAGTATTTGTTATTTTATTTATTCACTTTCATGAATAGCCAAAGCTATTATTTATGCTTCAATTTAGGATTATTCCATCTAGATATTATATTCTGAACGTTGAAAAATGACACCTGGACACGGGAATTGAACCCGAGACTTTCGACTTAATACGCCAATGCTCTAATCACTGAGCTATTCAGGAATCTTTCCGTGCTCAGTCTTATTCTTCACCGATATTTTAAGGCAGAGTCTATTATGGCGCTGCGGGACGATTCCTGGATAGCTCAGTGGTTAGAGCACTGCCGTACTAAGCCAAAAGTCCCGGCTTAGATTCCCGTGTCCAGGTGTCATTTTCAACTATCAGAATATAGTTCACTTTTGTTAATTTAACAAACACTAGTATGAAAATAATAGACAAATAAAACTACATATAATGAAACTTTGGGTCAACAGGCCGGGAAAATATTATATTCAGGCTCGTGATTAAAATGTTTGGGAAACGCTGCCAGGTGTCAACAACACTTTCAGGTGCCAATCGACTTATTAGCTTATTAAAGGTCCTATGATCACCCAACCTTTCCTCAAATAATTATGTCCACGCCATTAAAAAAATATATATAGAATAAATAAAATATACATTTTTATTTTCTCATAACATTATCGATTATCACCGACCGAGATTATTTCGGTCATCAATATTATTTCAAAGTACTTTATTTACTTTCAAGTTTCGAAGAAAGAAAGATAAACTTTAAAATAACGTTGTAGTTTTATCGCGTGATCGACTTAAAATTGCCACGAGATCGACCGGTCGATCGTGATCGATTATACCCTGATTTTGGTTGGAATAAGGGTAGAGAAAATTTAAACATATTTACTTTCGGCCAAGATTTATAACATTTTACTATATTATTTGTGTTATTTTATGGGTAATCATACAATCTATCAAAAGTAATGGCTACATATAACTTAATTTGTATGAATATATTAAAGTTGTTTTAATAGCTTTAGTAGCTAACGTCTACTGTTCTTCCTACCAAAATTATAATAAAATATCCAACCCCTGCCTTGAACCATGTATCCACCAAAGCAGGTTATTTTTCTAACTCATAAATGAGTTGTTTTATAATATAGTCCAAGACTACTTCTCTTGCCTATACTCGCGTTGTAACGTTACACAAATCTCTTTTCTCTTAACTTTCGTGAGTAAGTAACTTTCCATTCTGAATGGAAGCTACTGTACACCTATTTGGTTCTTGATCTTATAATCATGGTAGCCCTTAAAAACAAGCATAAACAAACCACAGGGAAACCCCCACAAATCCATGGTAATCTCGAAACGCAAGGAGGCATCGTCCAAAAGTCGCGCGCACGGGCATTAGCTGCCATTTGACCTAATAAACAAACTGCGTGAGTTGCCGGTAGTTAGCGATCGATGGTTTATTAAGTGATGAGCTGCCGATTGCAGTTAAATATGACTTTATTTAGTTTAAAATTAAAATCCAGAAACTGTGTAAAAAGAGGTTTCACTTGTCATGGTAAGTTAGTTAATTTTTACACTTTTAGATCCAAACCAAGATGGGAAAAACAATTTTATTTGTGATTGATTTTAATAGTTAATGTTCTGATAAGCTCATCTAACAAATTGTAGTTAACGAGATATTAATTCCCTAAAATATATGTGGACTTCATGATCAAGCACACATTTATTTGATTAAAATAATATCCTTTATAATATTATATTTTCTATAACTACAAATTATTAAATTGCTATAAGTCGTAATAGAGTACACATGAAACTTTTTTGCATAGATTAATTCTACACACAACTTCTTCAATAGATATTCATAGACAAACATAAACCACAATATTTATTCTAAGCTCTTTGACCTACCATAAAGGTGATTTTTTTTTCTTTACACTTCTTTTATTCTGACAGACTACAAGGTTACTTTGACGAAATATACAATGGTGTAACTTATAATATAGGTCCTCACTATAATCCATAAGAACAAAATAAACGCCTTTCAGGGTAAACAGGATGTACCTGGGATATTACTTGGCTTTTTAAGCTATCAAAATATTGTAAATGTTCAGTACACTCCGTTTACCCTGAAAGGTACCAATCTCACCTTGATGGATTAAACAATAATTATATTTTATACTTAAACACTATATCATGGTGAAACCATGCTAAGTATTATTTATTTATTTTAGCACCACCTTTTATTAACCATTCGGGTTATACGCTAAACTATCAATTACGCTAATAGTTTTAGGAATTTGTAAGGTTATATTTACAGAAAGTGTACTCAAATTTGCGTCGAGGGAAAGTGGAAAACGGTTTTGGGGGGGAAAAACACTCTCATTAAACTTGACTGAGATTTGAACCTCGATCTTCCCGTCTTCGGCAGTCTAGTCTACTGCGAGAGTGGTGCATTAGACCATGAGGCCACCGAATCGGGTTCATTCAAATTAATATTTCGGATAAAACTTAGGGTAAATAGTTCATGTACCCCCTGAATTGTCCCATGGTCGTATGAATAAAAGTTACCGACATCAGCACCAAGCATCCAAGGTGGTAGGCCTAGTTATTGTGACGTGCCCAGTTTCTCAGCTGATTAATTAATGGCAGAAATCTGAGAGATTAGCTATCTAGTTATAAACCTAAAATATATTATTTATTTACTTCTAAATTCACAAGGTTTTTTTTATTTCTCTTCTTCTATATTTATAGACATTAACAATAATGAGAAAAAATAAAGTTATTTATTGCTAGCCATCAACTAAAATTCAAATAAGTTTTACGCTAAATTTTGAAATAAATGAAAACAATCCAAACAATTGATATTAAAAAATTGTTATTAAAAAAATTAATGATATTCATAAATTATAGGTGACCTGGCGGTCTAGGGGTAAGGTGTCAGACTTCTGTTCTGGCGCCAGGGTTCAATCCTCGGTCCCGGCACAGATTTATTTGATTACCAAACTCCTCCTTCACCTCTAACAAGACATCTTGTGAATGTGGGGAGTGCCAGGCCTCCACCGTGGTTCGGATTCCACGTTAAACTGTAGGTCCTCCATTTCATCTCACAATCACCCTACCATTACACATTAGCGTAAGTGCGTATAACCCGAACGGGTAGTAAGACGCGGTGCTAATAATAATATAAATTATATATTTTTTTACCGTTTCCACACAAAAAAAAAAACTTTTTTCCAGGCCCAACGTAAAAAAATCACTGTAGCTGTCTACTTGGTTACACATAGTTCAGCGGTTTTCTCCCAGGGCAACACTAACGTAAAGATTCCCCCACCACATTGTAATTCTCCCTGTCTTTCTTTGAGCGACTTTCTTACTAAAAACATACGGGGGTGCAGGAACTTTGGTAATGATTGGAAGGGGGAGGAGAAGGGAATGCCGCGGTCAACTAATATCTATATTTACGATGATAGACTTTTAATTACAGCTCTTTGAGTATAAATATGCAGCTCGGTAGCCACATGGTCTAATGTGCTAGTCTCGTGTTAGGCTAGATGGTTGAGGACGCAGAGATCTGGGTTCGATCCCGGTCGGGTGCAATGTGGATGGTTTTTCTTAGTAAGAAAAGATGACTTTTCTACCCGAAAATGTTCTTCTTGTTGATACCAAGTAAATCATTATTTTAATACTGTTTTTATATAAATATTAATATAAGTATGATTTTTTCAGCAGATTACCGGAGTTATTATACCAGTACCCGATTGGATATTTATATCAGTTTTATAATATAATGTGTTATGTGACAGTAATTGGATTTTAGGACACACCATCATGTTAGGCTTTCTCTCTTTTTTAACTCAAAAGGGAACGGGACTGTCTCTCATTATTATATTTGATTTTTGTTTAAACAAATAAACAATATATTAAAGAATACTTTTTAAGGAACAGCGATGACTTTCTGGTTGTTGTTTATAAGAGTAATAATAAAGTATTTTGATTGTATACCATCCAAATGAAATTAGAGAAACTTGGAAAAGAGTATATGTTGGCTCTGATACCACACAGCCCAAAATTAACTATTCGCTCTTATCAGGATAAACTTGGTCGTCTTGACCAAAACTATATCGAAGTTCCTTTAATAAATTGTAATGAAAGATTTAAAATAATGAAGACAGCTATGAGCACCATGAATAAGGTGACTTTAACTAATGTTTATATTTTAATTTATTTTATATTGATTTGATTTACTTTAATTATTCTTTATTTTTGCCGTAACTCTGAATATAATAAGGTTATGATTATAAATAAGTTTATTATTGTCATACGAGATCAATGTTTGTGACTTCCTAATTATTTTATTAATATTTTTCTTTGTCACGGTGATTCATTATTATTATTATTATTATCATCATCATCATCATCACCGCATATTACTACCCGTTCGGTTTATACGCACTTATGCTAATGTATAATGGTAGGGTGATAGTCAGATGAAATGGAGGACCTACAATTTAACGTGGGATCCGAACCAGCATTCCACACATTCACAAGTTATGATTAATACACTTCTTATTAGAGGTGAAGGAAGGTTTTGGCAATCAGATAAATTTGTACCGGGACCGAGGATTGAACCCTGGACCCCATTACAGAAGTCCGACAACTTAAACTTGGACCACCAGTTCACCAACTTGAATAACCTGTTCGGGTTATACTCATAATATGTCATAATTACTTTAATGTGATAAGGATGAGGTAGGTTGTAATTTAGAGAAAGTGTACCGACCATTGTGTGGAAGTTGAGGGGAAAACAATTTAGGATGAACCATCATCAGTACATTCAACCGGGATTCAACCCCCAATCTTCTCATTAGCGGCAAGCCAATTTATTGAGAAAGGGGCGCCAGAGACTTTAGAGCATTCGACTACCGATTATGTGGATTTTTGGTGGCACCACGTCTTATTCTCTGTTCAGGTTATACGCTTATGAACTAATTACGCTAATGGATTAAGGATAAGGTAGGTGTAATTTATAGGATGTGCACCCACATTTGCGTGGAGAGAGTGTGTGTGTGGGGGGAAGAGAGGGGTAAACCACCCTCAGTGCACCCGAGCGAGATTGAACAGCACTCTTTAGTCCTCGGCATTTTAGTTTAGTAATTATAATTTCCAAAATTAAAGTGGAAATCTTTAATTTTATTTCGGTTTAGAAATTAACGACTTCGTAATGATATTTTTATTTTTTTTGTCATCGTAGCTGATGATACATTAAACAAGTCTACATTTTTTTAAGCCTGCTTCAGTGGCTGCATGATCTAACGTGTCACTTTTACGATGCACTAGACCACCGATGAAAGGAAGATCGGGGTTTGACTCCTGGTTGAAAGTACTGAATGTGTTTTATTTAAAATGGTGTTTGACTCTTCACGCAAATGTGGATACACATACTATAAATTCAACCTTCCTCATCCCTCTCTCATTAGCGAAATTATTATACAGGCATATAATCTGATCGGGTAGTGAAACGTGAAGCTAAAAATATCCCTTATTTTACGATCTTGGTTCTCTAATGAATTAAAACCAAATGGCGAGCTGATGAATTACCCAAATTTAATCCAAAGCGACAGCTCATAGCTCTCCGTCAGCTCATAAAACTATCCCCAGCTCATGATTGAAGCTAGTAAGTGCTTTTAATGAAAAAAGTCTCAGAAGATTTGTAAAAAAATATTGTAGTGTGTTATATTTTCTTGCGTGAGTTTGGGCCTCCCCGTTAAATTGTTCTAAAAATAATCCATAACAATAAGCTAATGACCATCTCTCGTGTTACTCGTACCAGGGGTCACGGGGTTTAAAGCATCAAGTTGGTCCAGTGATGGGGAGGCTCAGGTTTGAATAGAATTTTTAGAATTTTTCTATCACGTAAGAATTTTGAGTAATACCCATTTAAATTTTTACAGTGCTATCAAAATACAGACATAGTAAAGGTCCTATCTCAACTAAAAGTTAGAAGTGTAGGATTTTCTATTGTATTTTGCCTCTGGATTTTCCCTCTTAAGAGTTCAACAATAGTCAGCAAGCATATTTGGACTCCACTTGCCCTGGTAACGTCTTTACATTCAGGAAATGTCTTGATGAAACATTCACCATGTTCGTCACTGACTGCTACAAGATTTTTTGGGAAGAAATCCGGGTTCGAATCTAATAAATGTATTTTTAAAGACATGTTACATCCCATGATCTTGTAAGAGTTTAACAAATCATTCACTATTTCTTTGTATTAGTTTGCCTTATGTTTCCCTAAAAAGTTCCTGCAAATACTCTTTAAAGAATCCCAAGCAGCCTTTTCAACCTGGTTCAACAGACCATCGAAGTCCTCATCTTTAATCAATATTTTTTTATTTTATTTTTATTTGAGGTCCTACGAAGGTCCCCTCTCTGATCTTTACACAGCACACAGCATTAGATGTTCGCAGAACGAACTCTGACCACCAACTGGCCAGGAGTGCTGACTGAGACAGTAAGCAAGCAATCGTCTGATTCATCATGTCCAAAGTATGTCATATGTCACATTACTCATTAGCACGGCCTTGAACAGCATAAGGTTGAAAAGAAGAGAGGGTTGAAGGGTTTTTTCACAAAACAGAGAGTCTGTTATACTATCTTAATTGCGATTGCTAGCCACTTCGCCCACTTCACTAGAGAGAGAGAGAGTTTACTTACAATTGTATAATTTTAAAGAAGGCGTAACTTTAAAAACTATGTGTGATAGAACAATTCTGAGACCAGTTTTGAAATCAGCNGGGGGGGGGGGGGGAATACGTCTAGATCCCCCTTGAGTTGCCTTGGGACAAAATCTTTGTTGGCCAGTGTATTCATATATCTACAAACACTAAAAGTGCCACCTGCTTGAAGGCAAATATCTTCATTCTGCAAAAATGATCATTTAAAACTTAATAAATCTGCTTTTGTGGCTCCAATTTGTCTATTGTCTAATGGATATTGTAGAAGACTGCACTTTTTTTTATATCTTACCTCCTAGAATGTGTTGGTGTATACTCCATTCACGGTAGGAATTACTCTCTGAAAGGTCTTTTTTCCTACCAATATCCTACTATATAATAGATTTCTGGTAAGGAAAAAGGCCTTTCAGAAAACAATTCCTACACGGAACAGACTTTATATATTATCCCGTTGATTGGCCGTGAGATAGGCTCTTGAGAACCACTACTCGTTTAATTGTATATCTTATACACTTCTTTTATTAGTTATAATTATGTACAATACATGCTTAAATAGTATTAATCTCTACTACTTAAAAAAAGACGTATCAATTTGTATGTCTGTTGGCTAAAATTTATGGAATAACTTAACTGATTGCGATACATTTTGAAAATATTATTTAGATTTTTACCAGGAAGTTCTTACGCTATTGATCAAACTAATCAAATCAAATAATATTAATGTTTTTCAAACTGTTGCCTTAAAGCTCGTGATCAATGATGAATTCTCCTATTGAGTTCAGAATTATTATTTTTTTACATAACTTGGTCGCTAAATCCAAAGAAACTTTTGAATCATCGAGCTTCTCCATGCTTCCAGAAAAAAATTATCTAAATAGGTTTCAAAGAGCTACGTTGATGGGCATGACGGATATCCCAAATATCGTAGATGGCATCCCGATGGTGGAGTACAATCAGACACGATTCTTTATTGAGCCTTGGATATAGACAATTATTCGATTTTTACCTATAATGTAGAGCTGTGTATTTGTGCAGTTTCTTCAAATCCATTAAATATGTATAAAAGTAAAACAATAATGGCAGTGATCAAGGGACGTTTAGTATTAACTTGATCAATAAGGGGGAACAATTTATGTTGAGATTATTCAGGGTATTTTACATTTATCTGCCCATCTTGAAAATTGACAAGGTATATATTTTACAAGTAATGTCACTGACGTTATTTGATATCCCTTTGCGAATACACTTACTTACAATGAGGTTGCTTCATATAAAGCTTGGAAAATTAAGAATTTCCAGTGCCAAAAGCAAGAAGTTTCTTTGAGAAACAATCCAAGAGTAATTACGGTTGATTTACTTGGGCGAGCATGTACTTTACACCATAGTAAACTATTTTGTTATTATTTGAGAATGGGGTTCTATGTCATCAGTGGTCCAAATTAATTGAAAACTTAGGTATCGAGAACGATGAGGCCTACGCATCCTACCAATTTGTTTGCAAAGCACTGGGACTTTTATATAATTATTTAATTATTAACACTAGAGCAGTAATTTATCAAAATACACTTTGTGTCACTATTTTTCTTCACTCAGATATTTGCTCTCTACCATATTAAAATTTCTCAAGGGACAGATCCTCTTGCACTTTGGTTCACCCACAGGAAAAGGATGTCAGGTGACATTGATATAATAATAACAGAGCAACAGGTTGACAAGCTGGACTTCAATGAACTTCCACACGACAATTTGTATCGATTTATATTCTATATAGACTATTTGAAAGAGACGATGAATAATTGGTTATTTCTAATCTAAGATTTGAATTTAAACCACTCTCTATTGAACACAGAACAACATAACGAATAATATAGGTACTATAGAATGTTTGAGAACCAGTAGACAAAGCCTGAAGGTAAAGGGAATACTTTTATAATGATGTAATTTATTCTTGGCTTACCTAATATTTGAGGGATTTGTTGCCTTTGCAGTGACATCATCTGGTATAGCTTCTACTTTGTTAATGGGGGAAGAACACTGAATTTGACATTTAAATTACCTTTGCACTTTTCTAACGAAAAACTACCACGTTCAACATATCGAGTCAAATTGTCATATCAAAATTACTACAAAAATGATATATTATTTTATTGAATGGGATTACAATGCCACCACATAACTCTATATTGATGATCTAGATAAAACTATGATATATCTCAGATGCTACAACGTGGTTATAGGAGGCGTCACCGTATTATTATCAGTAGACTTCCGACAAACTTTACCGTTAATTCTGAGATTCACTAGAGCTGACGAGGTCATCGCCTACCTGAAAGTTCTTACATATACCCAGACGTTGTGAGACTTTACATGTCAACCAACATGCGCATCTGCTGTGGAAGACAATAATTAGACTTATTTGTCGATATATTGCTGAAACTTAACAATGGGGTCTTCTCAGGACACGAAAGCAAGGTGTCCTTTAATAGCTCCCAATATGCGTGGGGTCATTGATATCCAGGAATTTGTTCATTTTATTTATCCCGATATATGTCTTTTGCAAAAAATAAAGCCTCTTTCATGGTTCCAGAAGTAATTAATTCTGTCTCCACCTATGCATCAGGTATTAAAATTGAAGACCGTATTTTAGAACAGTTCAATGTGCAATCCCGAAATTACATGTCCATAGGCACTACCCTGCCTAATTTTTTAATTCCCTTAATTAATTTGGATTACCCAAATATGCTTTTCGATTAAAATATGATCAGCCATAATTTTGCAGCAAAATTTGACCCCACCTAAACTATGTAGTGGGACCCGCTTACAGGTAAACACTCTGCAAAACCTTATCATAGAGGCGACTTTCATGACAAGTTGCGCTACGGGAGAATGTGTTGTGATTCCAAAAAGCCCTGTGATTCTATCAGACCTGTCCTTCCGGTTCAAATGTATGTCGTGTCTTGCAAGGCTTACTACGCGATGACCACTACATAGTTCAAAGTCAAACCCTGAAAGTGGCAGGCGTTGATCTACACAGAAGTGTTTCTCACATGGACTCATATACAAGGTGTAATGCACAGTGTACATGCAACCGTTCGCTACGAGGGTTACACACTAACGTCGTTTACAAAGATTCCTTGACTTAAATTGTGCTAGTTTATTTCCTTCAATGAATACAAATATTCCGTGGTACCAATCTTAAAACAGAAATATTTGCACTACATTGATTTTTTTATTTCGAAGAAACATCTTTTATCAGCTCAAAATGTTTCACTGTGGTAGTTTCAATCACATGCGTTGTGTGATTAATTCTCTGTGCAAGAAATTAAAAACTCTGAGATTACAAACATTATTGTTTTGATTAACATGTTTTTAAAAATAACATCAATGTGATCGAAATTGCAGGCAAAATCTAGTAAATACACATAGAGAAATTATTTTTGTTAAATATAAGACTATAAATAGTCTTAAGTCTAAGGCGAGTACATATTGTAATTATTTTTAAAAAAATTAGTGGGCTATAGATAGTTATTTATATGACTAACCTACCTGTATCTATGGAGACCAGATCTATTTAGATTAATTTGCGTAATTAAGTTTATTGTTACCGAGAAACGAAATAATAGGAGAGTCATATTAACTGCTAAAATATTGGACTCGACCCGTCATTAAAAAATTTATATGTGAGTTACACATCTCTAATACATTATTATTCATAATTAATTAATCAAAATAATTAGTGATACCAAATTTTAAAGTAAGTTGGTTGTGGTACCAGTGTAAGGAAACCTATGATTCATGCAATGTTAAGTCCTAAGTTTGTTCGTTTTGTTCTTCTTTGTTACATCTCAATCCATAGTCTCACTGGTCGTTCTCAACTTGATTACATTCACATTTTTATTTATTTTACCTGGATTACATTAGTGATGCTCAGATGGTTTCAAAGGATGTCATTTCACAGTAAGTTAATCTAATTCTATCTTTTTACTCGTCCGTCCGTCCTTACACTTCGTGAAGTCTTAAAGTGGAAAATATACTCTCGGGATTTTCAAATCAAGCTTGCGGTTTGAGCACTCATTATCGGAATGTAGCGTCAAGTTTCTAGCTCAAATAGTTTGTTGCTCAATAAGTACTTGTGGAACTTGGACATTGAGATTTAGCAACTATTTCTAGCTTGTATTATCATATAAAAGAGCCTACTTTATTTTGTAAAATGTCTATGACCTAAAATATATTGTAGTAGTAGTAATAATAATAATAATAATAATAATAATAATAATAATAATATATAAATCAATGATAGTTTGAATATTGTATGTCTGACAAAAATATTTTTAGAATGGATTACTATTTAATTAGATGGCTATGCTATTTCTCAGGTAATGAATTATTAATGGTGTTTCCTAAAAATATAAACAAGTTTGGTTTTTTTGGAATCACATTTGTGGTATTGAGGACAAAGGCGACCAACTTGACTTTGATGGGTTGGGGTTTGAGTTCTGCGTTCTTAAGTTCACCCAGTTTATTGAGGGGGTATTTCCTTTCCCACTCATATAATACCATCCATCGTGCCCCCCAATTATTCTTCTGGCTCTGCTAGCACCACTTGATCATCTGCGTACTTAATGGGTTCTAGTCATTTTCCAACTACTACAACCCCTCCTACTATTTCTAGAGCTTTCTCCTTTAACATATCGGCGCCGGGGATGTACACAACTCTGTCGCATACTTCTTAAAAATGCTCCTCTCCTCAGTTTCATATTCCTCCGCTCTCACTAGCACTTTTTGTCATGTGTGCATCTGCTTTATCTTTCAATCTATGCCATTGTTTTCAAAACCTTCGGCAACATACTCAAGTCCATTTGATTAAAGGCTTTCTCCCAGTTAAACATACATTTCTTTGACAATATTCAACACTCGTTCTGCCGTTATTCTCAGACACTCAACTGCATCTCTGATTTTCCCTTTCTAAAAATAGACTGATTTTCTCCAAAGTTTTCTTTTATTTTCCTTTATGTTCTTCTCGCCACTATCTTTATCACAGCTTTGGTAATATTACATAAAAAACTAATTGCCCTATAATATTTACATTATTTGGCGTTGCACTTCTTCGATAATGGAATCAAAATGGTCTTAACTAGATGAATTGGCCAAATTCTTATTGACTAGATTGGTTAGGCTTTAATTGCACCACTCCCTTAGGTCTTAAGTGCCTCAGATGGTATTCGATCACTTTCCGATGATTTTCATCTCCTGAGTTCTTGGTTCACTTTCGCAACTTCCCATGATCCTATCCTCGGTCCTCGGTCCTCCTTGTTTCATTTCAGTTTGTCTTCCGACACTATTTCTCCATTATCAGCCTGACAATTATATATCTCCTCCATATCCCTTACTTTCCCTGTTTGTTTAGCATACCTTGCTTGCTTATTTCCCTTGGGTCTTTCTTCGTCAAACACTTAGCTCTTGTAAACATTAATTTAATTTGTACAATTTTTACGATTCTTCCACCTCTTCACACCATCTCTCGATCCAATTTTCCCTGTCTCGCCCTCTCAGTCATTCTTCTCAACTCGTTATTCAGTTTTCTTTATTGTTTTTTTCCCTTTTCACCATATGCCATGTTTCAACCCCCTTCGTCCATTCATTTCCATACAACATGTCCTGCGTGATCCACTAATTAGTTTTCCTTCTTTCTTCTAATACTTCATCTTCTAACGTATTTAACATAGAGCCCCTTGTGTTATCCCGTTCTTCAGATATAGCTACAATCTGCTTTGATATTTCCAACCTTTCCTCCAAACATCTTGTATATACTTCAGCGACTTCGTTATTTAGCTTTGCCACATCCAAGTTCCTTATAGATTGTTACTTTTTGACATGCTTCAGCCAAGTTTTTTTTATCTACCACGAGTATGTTGTGGTCTGAATCACCGTTTACTCAAGGAAATGTTTCCCCCATATTAATGTTGTTTATGAACCTTTGGTTCGTTATAGTGGAGTTTATCTGATACATGTTTGTATCATCATGGCTCTTACATGTATAGAACCCTTGTCAATGGTTCTTGAACCAGGAGTAGGCAATCCAGAGATCGAGACTCTTAGAGAATTCTTACAATTGCTCTTTTTTTTGTTCCATCTTCCCAGGCCATACTCTCAAACTATATTATCTCTCCTTACATTTCCCACCACAATAATCCAGTCACCTCTCATCACCGTTCTTACTTGATAATTTCTGTTCTCCTTATACACTTCTTTTATCTGTTCCTATATACTGTCCACCTCTTCCTCAATTGCGCCGAATGTAGGCATGTACACTTGAATGATCAAGGTGTTTACCAAGTCACTCACTATCTTGATTGCCAGAACCCTATCACCTACAGGCATCACCTTAACTATATTCTTATCTATTACTTTCCATTACATCAATCTGACGACTCCTTCCTTATTCTTGCCTTCTTTATAAATCATCTTGTACTCTTCTAGCTCCATCTTACTTGACATAATCCTTTATTCATATTTGCCAATTTCTCTTTCCTAATCAGCTTTCTCTCACTACAAGTTCCAATCCTCAAACCTGATGTTTATTTCTCCCACTTGCTGTTACTAGCTATCACAGCGTAATTTTCACTTGAGATAGTGTCCACCCAAATATCCTATTGTGAGAATTTTACCCATAAATATTTCTTCTCGACAACAACCATGTCTATGAAAGTGCTGTCCATTGGGAAAAGGGACACCACAGTTTTTAATGTGGTGGTTTCCTCTGGCTTTCAACATCTTATGTCGTTGACCTTTGGATTGAAAGCTCCAAGGACAAAATTACTTTAGAGATGGTAGAGAATGCTAATCCCGGCATTTAAGTGGCCCCTTCCTACGCTAATCGGAAGCATTGCTTACCTTATATAACATGGAGGTGATGATAAGGATTTTGGATTCATCGAGTACAGGACCAATAAAATTGGCATTACTTTTAACCTCAGAGGCTCTATACGGCACAAACATTTGTTATTAAAATATAATTTCATTAATTTAGTTTGGCACCTATTTTTAGTATTCATGTTATCATATATTCGTATCCATAACTAATTATGTGACTCTCTTAATATGAATTAATCAGACAAGATATTTTTTTAAATGGGTGTAGATATCTTAATCAAATAATATATGGAATATTTAAATTCATGTGTATACGTTAAAATAATTTTGACATGATATTTTCATGCCCCCATTTATATAACTCATGATCTCTGTAAACACCTAATATCTAAACTAGACCTATGTACCCACTCGAGTGCCTGATAAGTATTGATAAAGAGTACAGAGAGTGCTACAAGAGTAATGATTAAGTGTCTGTAAAGGTCAGATTATATGAATGATAAGAATAGGCCTAATCTTTAATAATAATTTCACTTTATTTATAGTAATACGGATAGTTAAATATAATTAAACCCACACCGGAGAACACAGATAAATCTGTCAGTATATTTGTGTTTGGTTTGCTAGCGCTGGGTGTTTAAGGTCATAGGCAGGCCAGGCTTTGAACCTGTCTGAATTTATTAAGATCCTATAAACTAACATAAATATAGAAAAGGCACAAAATCCAGACCCCAGCCGTTCATGCATCACTAATAAAGAATAAATCCACATTTCATGAACTATACATATTTTGGTCATGCTGGGAATCAAGGCTGGTGGGACCCTTGGCTCAATGGCCAGACACACTACTGACCAAGCTAAGGTGTTGGACTTTAACCCAACAGTTTTATTAAATAATTATACTCCTTAATATTCAAATAATACTTGAAGACGAAATACATATTATCTGTGAAACTTCCACTGTTACTTCCGCTGTAACTTCATTCTAAGTTCACTCGAACTAATTATTTATTGGTGAATGTAACTTGAGACATATTAAAAATTAGAGATATATTTTTGTTCATAGTGTTTATTTTAATGTAAATGTTTTAAATTATTTAAAAACATTTGAAAACTGACTTGTCCAAAACGTAGTGTGTGACGTCACACTCTACATCTATAGAGTCCAGCTTACGACCGATTAACCGCGAAAAAATATTACTCTTAAATCATCAAACTCATCGAGGTGTTAGTCCTTGCAATATTTACTTACTAACGGTGACATTTGAGTCAGTTTTATCATTCTTTAATTTTAAAATAATTGTTTTTAAATTTGGTTATTTTTTAAAAATGGCAAAATGTTTTCATTGGCTTCTTCAATTATTTTATCAAGTAGAATATGGTCTACCAAAGTACGATGTGACGCTTGAATATATTTGTATTACTTACCTAAACTGTGGGAGGACGATAAAACTAGATCACCGTGTTTACAAAAGAAGTACTCGTCAGTAGCTTTAGCAATCAGCAATAATCTCAATTGCGGCTCCCCATCACAGAGAGCTGTGCTTCCCTTTCAGAGGCAACACATTTCTCTCTCAGAATGCTGGTTACTTTAAACCGTGGCCACCTCGACCTCGTAAATTGAAGGGAGAAAATGCAAGCGACGGCTAGGTCAAGTCTAGTCTCATCCATTAAACATTAGAATCGACTACTCCTAACTTGGCTTTAGGTCCTGCTGGTAATAGTTGTAATTCCCACGCGGAGCGCTACGGGCTCTTGAAATATCGGGTGCATTTAACTGTCTGGTGGGGAGTGTGTAAGGGGGGACGACATGTTAGCAAATACACTGAGACCCAAATAAAGAGGCTTAAGTAGTTTAATTTAACAAGTAGCATATCCTAGAAATATTTTAGAAACGATTCAAATATATCATATTAGAAATGCCATTGTATTTATAAATATGTATACTAGTTTATTGTTACTATGAACTCTAGCTATACGCATATTTACTAATTACGCTAGTTTGTTAATCATGAGGAAGATTGAATCCAAACGAAGTCTCCACGCAGGAGACGGAGTGGAAAACCTTAGAAGAAAAACCACTTAGCCTTCATCCGACCAGTATTCAAACCCCGATCTCCCCATCACCGACAATCTAGTATATTGTGGTACTAACACCTTAGACTATTTGACCACTGGAGTGGGTCTTTCATATTTGTTTCTTTGAAAGTGAAGAAATCAATAAACGCCTATTTTAACCAAGGATAATTTGTAGCACAATACATCATGTTACATATTATGTAATAATTGTATTTGAATAAATATTTATGAAATGTAAATTACTTTAATAAATATTTTGTAAGAAAATTGATCTAAAACATTTTTAACTTGTTTACTTACTTACATTTATAAAAAACATTTCATGATATTGAAAATTGTTCTTATGGTAGTTTTTTTTACCACCACAAAAAACACAACTTATATTTTTAATCAGTGCTTGATACAAAAAATCAATGGCTCTTTACATATAGTTCTACTGGAAGTATACTTATTTGTATCATGAACACTGGACAGTAACATTACCTAATACTTATTTTTCTTAAATATCTTCTTCATCTAAACAATATTTTTATTATAATTTACTAAATCAATATAAACTCTTATGATAAAACAGCTCATAGATACCCTCTTTAGTGGGTGAATGTTCTAAGGCGTAGGGCCTAGCTATAGTGTTAGATTGGTATGCTGGTGACGGGGGAGTCTGGGTTCAAATCTCAGTTGAGTTTACTGAGGGTGGTTTTCCCTAAAATAGATGCCCACTCTCTTTCCACACAACTGCACGTATATTACCTCTAAAAGGCTCCTTTCCTCACCCCTACGTGTATAGCCTGAGCCCGGCGATTAAAAAAAAGGTTCATAGTTCTGTTTTTTTAGCACTGCGTCTTACTACCCGTTTTGGTTATACGCTTATGTACTAACTACGCTAATGGTTTAAAATTTGAGGAATTTGGAATATTATATTCATAGAAGGTGTACCCGCATTAGCGTTAAAGAAGAGTGGAAAACTATCTGACCGAAATTCGAACCTCAATTTCCCTGTCATCGGCAGTCTAGTCTACTGCGAGTTTAGCGGGTTAGACCACGTGACGAACTAAGTGGGTCATAGTTGTAATTACATGATATAATTGAAACAAATTGAGCTATATTAGCTAATGATTTTTATTACACGTCAGATTAATAATAATTTTTAGATACAGCTAACTTAAAATTCAGTTAAAAGGAGTCAGATCACTAGTCTCTGTTTATCTTTTTACCGATATAGATTGAGAAACAGAAAAAAATAAAATTTTAATCAAATATACCCCCTCTTATTTTAGTTGCAAAGTGCCCAGTGCTACCAGGATTAAGTTAGTGTCTTGTGAAATAACTTAGTATTAAGTGTTGAAGCTATTCCTTAGTTATAGATTGTCGATGTAAAACTAATCACTACTATTTTCAACAGTATAACTATAGGTCTACTTAAATTTAATAATATCGGACACATTTTTAACAACACAAATAGGTATTAACTTTATTTTAGTCTTAAAGCTCTAATTTAAGTAAAATTAGGAAATGTTTATAA
Organism: Timema californicum; assembly: GCA_902141385.1. Classification (NCBI taxonomy): domain Eukaryota; kingdom Metazoa; phylum Arthropoda; class Insecta; order Phasmatodea; family Timematidae; genus Timema; species Timema californicum. The sequence goes on along the minus strand of CABFOW010001092.1, from coordinate 32,713 downwards.
AAATCATCGATTGTATTAGTTTTAACCTTTAACCTCAGATTTCTAAAGACGTATATCATTGATCAAGAGTTTGAAACTATTTTCAGAAAATTCCTACAATTTTTTTTTTAAGTATCCAAATAATTTGAGTGGTTCTCTAGTTATAAGAGAACATAAATAGGTACACCAATTCTCCTTTATATGCGCAGTAGTACGCGAATTAATGTGAACACAAGAGATGAATATCAAAAAATCCTTTATAATCCAATAAAGCTAAAAATAGTTTATAATATGAGCAACGTAGTTTTTTTAATACGAATTATGTCTTCCTTTGCCTTGAATAACTTGTTTAAGTCTTTTGGCATGAAATCTATAATATTTTAGCAGTTCCCTTAATTTGGTCGTTATAAACCCATACTTTAATTACTGCTTCTATCATATTTGTTTTGGTTGTGCAGTTCATCTTATGAAGTCTGAACTAACAAATGGCCTACATATGTTCAATAGGATTTAAATCTTATGAGTTCCCTGGCCATTCTAAGCACGTGATATTGTGTCTTTGGAATATTTCATCAAAACCTTTGATATATGGAATGGGGCTGAATCTTGCTGAAAGATTGCTTTATCATTTGGATAAACTTTTTACAGTTTTATAGGCAATTTTTTCTTCCGGTAGCTCGTTGTATTTTTGACTTTTCATCATTCCTTCAATTGGTGCCAGAAATTCGATGCCTGAATAGTAAAAACATTCCCAGAACATCTTCTTTTGGAGTTGTTTGACTGTTTTATCAATATGGGCTGGCGTAAGTTTTTCATTGTAACTTTTTCTGACGTATTGTGATCGCTGTCCCTGCACTGAAAAGTGTGTCTCATCTTAAAACAAAACCTTTCTCCAATCTTCTGTTTCCCAGCTGGCATATCTTTTGGCCCACATAAGCCTTTTCTTTATCATAGGAGCAGTCAGAAGTTGCTTTTTCTAATATCGGATGGCCTTTCTTCCCTATTCTTTGAGTTTTCTTAGTATTCTTGTGTCATGAATTGGGAAACCAGCTTCTGCTAACTCATTGTGGATCAAAACTTGTTTTACGGATATTTATTTTGCTGTTTTTGATTTTTTTTTAAAAACCTCATCTTGTGAGATAGTCTTCCTCTTTCATCCTGATTTTCTTTCTTGCTTCACTTTAACTGACCCATTTTTGTTTACCTTTTTTTACTTTTTTTACTGCCCCCAGACTTACACAACGCTTGGGTACTATTTCCCTTTGTGTAAAAGAGGTGTCCATACTTAATGTTACTATCTTCTCTTGTTCTCTTGGCGTGATATCCATCTTGAAAAAACTGTATTAGCATTCACAAAACACCACAGATGTTAATATTTATCTTGCACTCAGGAAAGGATCAACTATAGCCTCAAATTACTCAAAGTAAATATGTACACAAGTACTAACACAAGGCACCATACAAACTGCTAGACAACAAACTGCTCGACAAGCTATACAAAAATATTTGGAAGGCTGGGCGGGTCAAGTGGCCGACACGACTTGGACCAACTGCTAGAAAAGCTCTTGTATTGGAGTACAATGTGATAGACAACCAAGCGATCGACACGAGAGAACAAATCTGTAAAAAGAACAACTGCTAGACACACAGAAACGACATGGACCAAGTGATCGACACGAGCTGGACCATGTGATAGACAAGCTCCCATATAAGAGGACAAAGTGATAGACAGCCAAGCGGTTGACGCGAGAGGACCAATTCTCGACAACCATCGAAATTAATCCGGTTAAGAGTAGCTCAAGTGACAGACAAGTTATTTCAAAACTAACAAAGTTATAAACATGGGCTTAGAAAGTTGGGTATAAGGATGGTCTGGATCCTCCTAGAAATTGCTGCCCTCCCGACACCCAAGATTTAACTAGCCCAAAAGGGTGAGGTCCACTTATATGTGTATAAACTTAAACCATCGTGTTTTTAATTTTAATAATTTGTTAACACATTGCACTCTTTAAAATATATTTTCTAACACTAGTTTAGTTATCATTTCGAATAAATAATAGGTTTTGATATATACAATATGGTATCTGAAAATAAAGAATGTTTCTCTGAATGAAACGAGTTATCGGATCTGAGGAAAGGAGACAAACGTTTTGTTATAAATGGTAAAAATTATACTTTAATAACTAACAAGATGAAATAAAATCTTATATAAAAGAGCAACTGCCATAAACTAGGTTGGTAGCTTATGATCAGGGTTCGATTTCCATCAGGTACAGTGAGGGTGATTTTTCTTAATAGGTTTTCCACTCTGCCACCACGCAAGTTCAGGTGCACTATATATAAATTTAATCTTCCTCATTCTCAACACATTAACATAATTAGTAAATAAGCGTATAACCCGAACAGGTGGTAAGACACAGTGCTACCAAGAAATATAATTGCACCAATGGCTTAAAGAAGAAATGTTATTATAAGATGTGTACTCTCATTTGCATGTAGGGGGAATGTAAACCATTAATTAAATATCACCCTCCGTACCCCGGCCGGATTTGAAGCTTGATATCCCCTTCATTGACAGTCCAGTCTATTTTGAGAATGACGCCTTAGACCATCAACCATCGAAGCTAAGAACATTTTGTTGATGTTGCGTTAGCACCAGGTTTATTAATGGGTTAGAAAAAGGAGCTAAGTTATGATGGAATAATCCCGCATTAGTGTAAAGGTTAGATATACAAACCACAAGGGCGGTAACTATCAGCCCAATCCACTCAGTCGGAATGATTACTCTTGTTCAAAACTATTCTAAAACCTTATTAGACCGCGTGACAAACGGTATGAGTGTATGGTTGTTACAAACTGTCAAATGCAATTAATATCGGCAAATAAAATACTCAACAAAGTTATTTTAAATTTACTATTTAAATATGAGCATTGCTAAAGGTTTTTAAAAGAGCAGAAGTTATTTCGATGCTGATATTGGCCTACATTTGGTGTCTTTTACTAGATACTGTGTATTTAATATGTTGAATCGAGTACAGTTCGCCAAATAATAATGTTACTGTCATTTTGCAAGATTGTAAATCTAAAGTGTGTGAACTTGTTTTTAAATCAAGTCAAGAAAGCTAGTATAAATATTTTACTAGTATGTAGCTCACGCGTTTGAAAAGGTATGTGCATTTTTGAACATTTTCCTGCTCATCACCCCCATTATTCCTCTTGTTCTGTTTCTATATAACCCGCTTCAGGGGTAGCATGTTCTAAGGCATCCCACTCGCAATAGACTAGACTGCCTATGACAGGAAGATCGGGGCTAGAATCTCGGTCGGGTGTACTGAGGGTAGTTTTTCATAAATATCCTTCACTCTCCCACCATGCAAATAAGGGTAGCCTACACCTAGCAAACAGTGTTATTTAGGAGGTTAAACAATATTTACACCTAGCAAACAGTGTTATTTAGGAGGTTAAACAATATTTACACCTAACAAACAGTGTTATTTAGGAGGTTAAACAATATTTACACCTAGCATAGTGTTATTTAGGAGGTCAGACAATACATACACCCAGCATAAAGTGTTATTTAGGAGGTAAAACAATACTTACACCTAGCATAGTGTTATTTAGGAGGTCAGACAATACATACACCCAGAATAAAGTGTTATTTAGGAGGTCAAACAATACTTACACCTAGCATACAGTGTTATTTAGGAGGTCAAACAATACTTACACCTAGCATAGTGTTATTTAGGAGGTCAAACAATACTTACACCTAGCATAGTGTTATTTAGGAGGTCAAACAATACTTACACCTAACATAAAGTGTTATTTAGGAGGTAAAACAATACTTACACCTAGCATAGCGTTATTTAGGAGGTCAGACAATACTTAGACCTAGCATAGTGTTATTTAGGAGGTCGGACAATACTTAGACCTAGCAAACAGTGTTATTTAGGATTTGAATTAACTGTTCTGTCACTTAGCCCACTCTTAACTGGATGATATCAAAGTTTGTCGAGCAGTTGGTCCTCTCGTGTCGACCACTTGGTTGTCTATCACTTTATACTCTTATACTTGAGCTTGTCGATCACTTGGTCCACGTCGTTTCTTCGTGTCTATCAGTTTGCTGTCTACCACTTTGTCCTCTCGTGTCGACCACTTTGTTGTCTATCACTTTGCCTGCTCCCCTGACACAATGCTCGATTTAAAGTTATTGCACGTTTACCAAAATATCCGCCACAAATAACATAATTGTGTTGCCAACTGTGAAAAAAGTATAAAATAATAGCAGTGTTCACATTAATTCACACACTGTATGAAGAAAAATTATAGTTTGAAACTACAATGTAGGCATGTATATAATGATATTTATAATGTAAAGTACTCCCCAGAAATACATTTTGGTCTAAATTATTGGAGCCATGTTTTAAAAGTCCAAATTCTTATTTATTAAAAGATTATAGAGAACTAATATACAGTAGAACCTTTTTTTAAATTATAATTCCAAGAGACGTCTTAATAAACCTCTAAATATCCTAAATTCGAACTAACCATTTTTATGAATATCTAAGCATCTGGTACACCATTAATCAATGACCTCAAAGTATGCAACAAATAAATACACACAAACACATTTTATATATGCTATATAATACATATACACAATATATACATACATACATTGAAAAACTAAGAAAAATTTAAACTTAAAATAAGACTTGCAAAAATTAACAAACGAAACTTAAAGACAAAGCGTTACGTGATAATATTACCACACAGAAGCGATGGTAGCTGAGCCAATACATCTACTATTCCAGGTAACACGCCTGCTGCTGGTTTTGAATACCCCACTTTATTCGTCAATAACTCTATAGCTTTGTATGACACTTTTGGCAAGTAAGTGTGATTTAATAAATATCGTTAACTTAGGTTTGAAATTAATACAAACTCGTAAAATTTTAACAACGAATAGGCTTCAAATATCCCAGTATTTCCCTCTAAAATTCTAATTAAATGTTATTTTTACCGTTAATTTAAATATTATATTAATATAAAATTATGGTGCGTTTGATTTATTCAATTTTATTGAATCGACCAATGTCGAATTAGCCAGATTATCCATTAATTGAAAGTTTACATCCATCACTGTTCCCAGCCTATGGCTTGGGTCAGTTTTATATTCAAGCCATATATTTACCACTACCGGGTGGCTAGGTCTGTCAAGATTCCTCCCTATGCCTTATAGTCTAACTTAAGAATAGGACAGGCACAACATCCAGTCCCCGACCGTTAATTCATTACTGTGGAAGGGTAAACCCATATTTTCTTCAGTGAAAAATTTTCGGCCATTCTGGGAATCGAACTCGGGATCCTTTAGCTTAGTAGGTAGATACGCTACTGACTGAGATAAGTTGTCGGATATTATATTGATTGAAATCCTTAAGTGATATGTTTTTAGCACCTCGTCTTACTATCCGTTCGGGCTATACGTATTTTTATTGTCACCACATTATATAATATTATATATGTAAACATAAATATATATACAAGCGTAGGTCCATGAGTACTAACTAAGGGTTTGTTTCTGATTATAACCATTTCCCTATGCTAATACGAAACATAAGTAAGTATTTTACTTGGAAAATTTGATCTCGTATGTTTTGACGGAAATTTACTTTTTTTCTTACTGTTTTCTCCCTTAAAAAGTGTTATTGTCATATGATTAATATTAAAAATAATTGATTTTGTACACTACATATGAATGTCTAGATACATTAAATGTCATACATTAACTACTTAACCTTAACGATATGAAAAACCGTATAAAATAGCAAGTTTGACCATTTATAACTCGTGAACTGTGATGATTTTAAATCAGTGAATAATTATTTATATTTGATAATTATACACTTGTTAAAATTGTGTGGTGAAATTTTATTGGTCGAATGACTTTAACTGTGACTAAACTCTTACACGTAGTATAATTAATTATTTAAAAATTAGTTTTGCAAATATGTGATTTCAAAGTTTTACTTAAATGAATAAATAAACAAATGGTATTGTCTTAAAATTATATATTTTAGTAAATACAATAGATTTTAAAATTCCATATTAAATTGAACATTACGGACTCGATTAAATACCAAATTATTACTGTTTTATTAACAGCAGAAATCAAATGAATCCATATTTCAAGATTTAAAAAAATGTGCTGCCTCATCAAGTTAAAGTCAATCTTCTCTAGTTTTATCGATCAACGTCCTAGCTCCAATAAAACCAAATATATCTTGCATTTTTATGAACATTTCCTCTCACTGTTTGACACTATTTCGACCCCCACCCTAAAGGTCATATCGAGTAGAACGTCATAAACGAAGAAATATGGTAGCTAACATACTCCCCCTCTTTTCTGTGCGCCCTTCGATACAATTCCCCTTTAACAGCTTACAGTTACTGGCAATTCCCGCGTGGTGGCAGAGTAGTCGTCGTGTGGTGGGATCGAGCATCAAACAAATGAATAGTGCATGAAGCAAGCCATGATGGAGGGTGAGGGGGGGGGGGGGAGAAAGGAAAAATCTAAAGGACGAANGGGGGGGGGGGGGGGGGGGGGGAGAAAGGAAACATCTAAACGACGGAAAGATCAGGGAAACAGTGAATTATGTATGTCGGGCCGCTGATTGTGAGGAGTTCTAGGCTGAATGTCAGCAGATTATGATCGGCTGGAGGGAACTAGAGGTTACAATGGGGGAGGGGTGTCAAGAGTGCCTCGTCAGACAATGTGAAAAGAAATACGGTCAGGGACGCAAAGTTGTATGGTAAACAGTGAATCGTAAGCAGGGGAGGAAAAACTAATACATCGCAAAAAATAAAGTAGATTTATTCCAAACCTCAAGTCATGGGGTTTCATTTTGTTTAATGTATACTTATGTTGAGTTAGGATACGTGTATCAAATGCATGTATAGATTAATTATTTTATAATGGTATATAATATACATGGTCGCAACAAAGTCTGGTTTCCCTTACATAATAATTAATAAAAGAAGAGGGAACTGACTTTTGCTCCACCCTATATGTGTGTGTATGTATGTATATNATATATATGTAACAATCTTAGGGATATATATATGTAACAATCCTAGGGATATATATATATATATATACATATATCCCTAGGATTGTTCACACTTCCTGATGAGATAATAACATGAAATTCGGGCTAATTGAAGAATAATAATTGTGAAATTATCAAAAACACACACAAAAAGACATATCAATACTATTCTGGATGGATCTATGCATGCCCAGAACCTTTATACTACCACAAAATGATCAAGAAAGATGGGGAGTTTGGTACATTTCAAAAGGAAGCACTCAATAAGTCTGCCAAATTCCAAAAAAACATTAAAATTGTTAATAGATACATGTATACTCTATGAATCGGGCCAGTTTTAAAAACTTTTATATGCTAAAACATGTGTTTTATAACATACTCACTATATTTGTTTATATGTTACTATTACTAGGAAACTCAACCTAACTAAACCCAACAGTTAGTAAATAAGCCTACCAATTGGAGGTATGGTTTTTTGAGGTTGAGTGATATTGCTATATTCATATTTTCGTAATGATACAATAATAAATAATTTTATTTAAATGCAAAACTGTAATTTATCCTACAAATCCTGTTTCACCAATAATCATCTGCACAACCACGTTCATGAAAATAATCGGATAACTATGTTTATTATTCCTAAAATAGAATGTGTACCTGAAATATTAAAATCAATACATTTATTTTTTATAAAAAGTGTAAATCAAATAATTATTAATTATTATTATAGAATCTTTATAAGAAAATTCATAGAATCAATTATTACAAGTGTAATTTAACCGTGAATGGTTTTTTAACGAACTTAAAAAATATGGAAGTCATTTTATAATCACATAAAGGAGCAAATTCAGCCAAAAAATTCAATGATAATAGTTTATAACAAAATTTAACTAAAATTCTCAATTAAATGAATATGAAAAATATTAATGTATCATATAAAGCTTTAATTTCAATATTGATTTAAAAAAATATTGTTATGGTTGTCTATTATATGGTCTAAAAATAAAAGCATTAATAAAAACGCAAGCTTTAAAACACACGTTTTATTATGCTAGGTAAATTAATGTTCGTTTCCCGTAAAAAAAAAACTCCTCTGGGGCTCTAGATTAGCGTTCCTGACTACGGATTCAGATGTCTCGGGTTCGAGCCCAAACACTTCCACATTTTTCTATAAAACAGTGGGTCTAAAATGGGGCTAGTTCAGCCTCGTGAGGACAAATAAGGAGCTAATTGAATAAAGAAGTAACAGCTCCAGTTTAGAAAACTGAGGTTAGTGGTTGGAGAGTCTAACCCCATTATATCCTCTACCAGAAAAAGACGGCATCATTTTCACTGTCGGACGGCTGATAAAGTGCGATTGTGGGCTCATGCTACGGAGATTTTTTTTGCTGGTAAATAAAGAATCTAGTTTAAAATCGTCGTTAATAGTATGTTACTGTAGTACACCTGTGTCATTTAAATGATTGCTTCAAAGTCGCCTTGTGATCTTGGCGCGGCTGGTAGTGGACGATTGAGAATAGTAGTAATAAAAAGCAGTACATACAATTTCATTGGAAAATAACAATGTTTACTCTTAGCTTGCAGCAACAATACTCTCTAAAATATTGACACACTGATGGCGGGGTTTAAAAAAAATAAAGAGCGAGAGGGGGGGGGGGATTGGTAAAAGGAAATAAGTCAACATTTTTCCATGTGCGAGATAGGACGAACGTTAAAAGTACACGACGAATGTTCCTTGTGTTGTGAATTCATCCATTATAGAGGAGAATTGATTTGTAAGACTAGTAGTGACATTAGGCGAGAAACTGTGAGACCGTGT
>CABFOW010001092.1:0-23635 GCA_902141385.1 Timema californicum | reverse complement strand
GGGGGGTGGGGGGGGTAGAAGGGAGTAGACGCTTCCCATCCAACTCCTCACAACCTTCTTCATCCCTTTCCCTTTCTATACACCCATCTACTTTCGCTCCCTACTTCCGAGCGGAGTTGTAGAAAGGATGTCAAGGAGAGACTATTAGTGGAGACTTCATATCCTGGATAATATACCAAGTTCAAACCAATACAATGGAGACATTCTCGTGTAATTGTACTGAAATACCGTGCACAAATAGAGATTTTACAATCAGCTAACAAGCTCTCCAAGATTACTTTCGTTACCTTTATTTAATTACGACTGTCTTTTTTTTGGAGCACCTTTTAAAAAATGCACCCTCAAAAGAATTGCAGTCAAAATTAATGTTACTTAACTTATTTGTATTTGGGTTATTTTATAGGTATTGAATATTTCAAAATTGATAGCTGTTGTCACATGACTTAACGTATGAATATGTGAAATAAATTTAGTATTTTTTCTAGCTGTCATATATATCCAATAGTATTAAAATTGCGATGTACAAATAAACAGTTGTTTTATAGTTATGTATTATCCGCTCAGTAATAAAATGGCCTAAAGCGCCCCTCTCACAATAAACTGGACTACCGTTGACAGGAAGATCGGTTTTCGAATCTTTTTTGGGTTTTCTGAAACTGTTTTTCCCATAAGTTGTTTCCCACTCTCTCTCCACGAGAAATCAGGTATAATTTCTCTAAATTCTACCCTTGACATTTTTACCAGACAAAATGATTAATACATTTGTGTACAACCCGAACGGGTAGTGAGATGCGTTGAAAAAAAAGTTGTGCGTGTCATAACATTCGTCTTATGCCAAGATAAAGGCTCACTTACTTGTATATGCTACGAATTCGCGTAACGTAACGTAAATCTCTAGAAAAAAACATATATTGGATTAAAACTGTTTTATAACAAACTGATCACTAACGTGACACACTAACCGTTATGGGTGAGTATTGATTAGTATCCCAGTTCTTGTGATATAAACGTAATAGAGCTAAAGCATGGGCTGACGCTAGCAAACGGACTATCTCGAATAAGTAGTCTGCACACTATAAAAAAACAAATGAAATACTAAATATCCCTGTTGACGTTGTTAACAAACATGATTGACTGACAGGATCACGTAACGTAACGCAATGAAACGTAAGTTCTCTTCAAGCCAACCCTTGCGTTAAGTTGATCATAATCCCAGAATGTATACCCGCAAATTTACACTAACGAGTAGTCCTTAAGGAGGAAATGTACCCTTAGTTGTGTGAAGGGAAAATGTAAGAACATTGAGGAAAGGATAAAATATTACCAGTACACCCAGTCGAGATTCGAACATTGATCTTACCTTTACAAAGAATCCAGTCTATTATGAGACTGACACCATCGACCATGTGACCACCAATGTGAGTTACACTATTTTTTTTATTTTTGAACTAATAAGAACAACTTTGGGGGCCGTGTTGTCTAACGCACTAATCTCGTGTTGAACTAGACTGCCGAAGACGGGGAGATCGGGGTTAGATCCCGGTCGGATAGACTGAGGGGAGGTTTTCCTAAATGGTTTTCCACTATTTTTCTCCACGCAAATGCGTGTGCACTTCCTCTATATTAAATCTTCCTAATCTCTAACCCATTAGTGTAATTAATACATAGGCGTATAACCTGAACAGGTAGTAAGACGTGGTGCTAAAGAAAAAAACTAATAAGCTAAGATAAATTAAACTTTGTACACCGAACGTAGACAAAATGTCAAGCTCAAATAATCTGATCGAGTGTGTTTTCCTAAATGGCTACCCACACTCCTACCAAGCAGATGCGGGTATACGTCTACTAAATTATATCCTCCTCATCCCTACCCTATTACTTTAACTAAATGCGTGTAGCCAGTGTGGGTGGTAGAACATGATCTAAAATGAATAAAAAGAGTCCGGCAGCTCTAGTTCACCGACAAAGGACGGGCTAGACTCTGGCTTTGAACTATAGTTTGAGTACTGAGGGAGTTATAAAAATAGGTTTTTAAAAAAATAGGGTTAAATATTTTAAGAAATTTATTTGAATACTGCAACTTTTACAATCCTAGCAATCACCAACTTTCGTTAAAAACTCGTTTGTAAAGTAATTGTGTATTATGTCATGTTTGTTAGTTTTATTAATTTGACTCATAGTATATTAAATAAAGTCAAGGTAAATAGTTTAAATATCAAAGTGTGTTAAAGGAAAAGCAGACCAATTAAGTATAAACAACTTGTAGAAGTGTTAATCATAACGATATTTATCTTCAATATTCAATTTATTTGAATTCATACCTTTGTAAATTATTAACGACAATATTTAAGTCCTGGTTTTTATAATATTCATTTACTCCTTATGAAAGATTCAATTAGAATGTTTTCCAAAATAATGAAGGGGGCTACCTCGCAAAATACTGTGTTATTTATACAGATAAATAAATGCTGGTACATTTCCTATAACTTACTCTTGTCATCTGTACACCACTATTCCCCCACCAGTAGACACACAGGCAGCAAGCAAGGACTGTCGTGACTGGGAGGTCAAGGTTCAAATCTTGATTGGTTGCACAGGAGTAGTCATCCCTATATGTTTTATCACTCTGATGTCCTCACCTCCTATAAATGATAGTATGGGTGGATTTTATTTAAGTTACTGTCTAAATCACTTACCCTTAAATTAAGTAGTTAATAATCTCGGTATAGAAAGTACTAATTAAAATAACTACCGCATAGTTATAAATAGTAAACAGCTTTTATGTGGAAACCAAAAAATACATAAAAAAAATAAATATATGTAATAAAAATATTAAAAGGTCATCAAAAAGGTGTCTGAAATTTCCCTATAAAATTGTAATGGAAATAAATGAGTAATATATATTAGTCTTAAAAAAACCAATTTAATATACAGAAGAAAACTTGCATTGTCAGCACAATCTTGGCAGCAAAAATCACGTAAGTCGGTCAAACATTTCTAAATATGTTTAATTTTGGAATCCCTCATAACTTCTTCGGGAAATCTGTTCTTGTCTGAAGATATTTAAAGAGCTAAATCAATTTAACAAAGAAACGATCTGTCTCAGCGATGGCAGGCTTAGTTTGATAATAATACTTAGCACCGCGTCTTACTACCCGTTCGGCTTATACGCTTGAATACTAATTACACCATTGAGTTAGAAATTGGTAAGGTTGAATATAGAGGAGGTGAACCCGTATTTGCGTGGAGGAAGAATGGAAAACTATTTAGGAAAAACCACCCCAGTTCACCCGAGTGAGGTTCGAACCTCGATCTCCCCATCTTCGGCAGTCTATCTCAACGTGAAACTAGTGCATTATTTAACTACGCCACCGAGGCAGGTCTAAATTTGGATAATCAGCCCCAACCCACAAGGCCAGATTTAGTTTAAACCTAGCCAAGTCCAAATTTTGGTTGGCTTAACATCCTGTATACTATTTGCAACGTGGTTTACATATCTCATACCCAGGCAAATGATATTTTTTTATCCTCGATATTCATGCTCTCATGTGTTAAGTTAAGCTATAGATTACATGTTTTATCAGTAAGATGCATGTTAGTAAAACACCTCTCCCCCCATTTTTTGAAATAAATCAAATTTAAAAACTATTTCCACATATCTTCTTACATTGTCCTTCATTTAAAACAGTTTGTTCTTAAACCCCATTATTCTTACTCTCAGGATATGAGTAGAGCAATTAAATTATTATTTTTAAAAATAATTCTATAGGCTATAAAAGAATGAAATTCTCGTTCGACAAATACACCTAGATATTCTTACGAGTGAACATTTATAGCATATTTTTGAAAATACAAACATATTTCTTTGCGGCCAAAATTGATTACATTATTACAATATTATTAGTGTTATTTTATAAGTATTGATAATATCTATCAGAAGGGACCTATGTATGACTTGACGTATTAATACGTGAAGGTATAGCCATCTGATATTTCTCTACGTAAGAAATTGAGGTATTAAATTATACGTGTATATATATCTCGTACTTTTGAGCATGAAAGCAAAGTCATTATTCTTGTCTGGTCCATTTGTAATCTGGGACTCATCTCAACAGGCTGCACTCAAGGTGTTATTTTTTCTAAACAGCGATTTACTTTACCTCCACGCAAATACATGTACACGTCCCTTAAATTCGATCTTATTCTCCGTTAGTTTAAATATTCAGATGTCTCAGATGATCAGTAATAATAGCTACACTACGTACCCAACGTTTATCCTGAAAGACAGCAAGCAAGTTTGCCTTGCACGTATGCCTCTCAGGGTAAACAGAATGTACACTATACATTTTCACCTGCCCCCGATGAATACCAACCGGTGTATTTTGTTCGAATCCAGACTCAACCCAGCAGATGTGGCTTCAAGAAGGGATCCTCCACATGGATACATCAAGAGGCAATCACCACGGCTACAATTTTACCATTCCATTTACCTGATATTGTATAACTTCTCCTGTATCTATCTATATTCTATATAAATCGTGTCCTAGGCCAGTTCCCTTCTCGCCACTGGTTTTCCTTCCAGACCTTTCAGTGTGTGATGTTAGTCCACTTAAAACATTTATAGTTTCAAATCACCCAACTAAATGTATTTTGTTTCAATAACAATGGATTCCTTTAGTCCGCTACCAGAAGCTTTCATGGACGAATATAAACCATCCAAATTATTTCACCTTCAATTATTCAGGCGTAAAATGTATTTGTAAAAGCAAGCAAACTATCAACTAATATCCAGTTATGTTTACTCTCGTCATTTTTAATCAAAATAATTATATATGTCCATTAAAATATGATTAGGTTTTATCAATGTTTCCGCCATATTTATTACATTTGGCAACATATTATTTATTTACAATAAAACTTTAGTGAATATTTTCACAAGATCTATTTTACTAAAATCCTGCAATGTTTTAAGCGCGGATAAGTGTGACAGTTTCATCTGGTCTGATTGATTAGTAACGTGAAGGTGGGGATTTGAATCGGGGTCTAATTTACTAAATAGTGTCGCGCGTGGTCTCTCTATCTGTCCATGAAAGTTTGGGTATATTTCTTTTAAATTGTACATTCCTCATCCTTACTCCATCAGTTTTCACAGCTATATTGCCAGGAGCAATAGTAATATACAGAGCACGCAACAATATTTTTCTAATAAACAATGTACTATTTTAAAGATGTTTGATGTTAAAATTACAAACTTTTATCTTCCTCCGGTTCCTAACACTATCCTTACAAGAAAGGAGCTCACGTCCATACAAACACTATCATAGTTTGAATTAGTAAATACAAGCTCATAAGTATTTCGTTATTTGAAAACTGTAAACTAATTTTCCCACATTGGCGTGGATAGAAATATTGCAATGGGCTATCATTTTTAATCAGCGCTATCGTTATCCTGCTCCGGCTGTCCATCTCGTTCGATCTTTGTACGTCTTGGACCCGGTTCCATCCCACACTTCTGCTCTTCACAGTTTATCTTACTTGGTTAATCCATCTCTTCCTCGGTCTTCCTCTGGGTCTTGTGTCCTCCAATTCTTTCTCTAATCATACACTTGTTGCTCTAACAGTATCCATCCATTTTAGATATCCAAACCGTTTCAGGCCATTTAGTTATTTTAATTAGCAATGTAAAAATACATTATATAATAATTTATAATGTTTGAAAATGAGATTTGGCTAAATAATTTTACAAAAATGAAAATAGATTAAAACAAAGAAAAAGGAAAAATGAGTTAATAGGTGTAAATTTAATGAGGAAAGCTCACCTATGGAGAGAGGATAAATGTGGGAAGAATCCAATTCACAAAGGTGACATTTTTCTTCTTTCTTATATAGTAGAGATATTCAAACACACATTTTAACACCAATTCGAACACAAATTGAGTAATATTTAGTCATTGTTGCCTTTATAAAACAAAAAGAGTAAAGGAAACACATTTCACACAAACACTACATTATAAAAAAAATTGAGTAATTTAGTGTTTTGTAAAGTGTACTTCCCGATTATTTTTTGTTTGATAAAGGCAATAATGCCGAAATATTACTTAATTTATGTTAAAATTAGTGTTTAAATGTATCTGTGTGACTACTTCTACTGTAGAAGAAAGAAAGAAGATGTCATATTTGTGCTGTAACGTCACTTCTCCTATCACGTAGAAAAAGAAACGATTACTATTACATAATTACATAAGTTATAATTGATGTGGAATTGGGAAGGAAAATTCATCCCAGAAATATATAAGTTTAGAAAATGAGTTTATTATAAAGAAACCATAAAGATATAGAATCGCATATGAGTGAAAAGATTTTAATTAAAATAATTAACGATAACTGTATTCCGTTATCGATGTAGAAAACATACGGTTGGACGAATAGATATTAACACTTTGTAAACGAGGAACCGTCAGAAGTTAGATAGAAGATTTTGTTTATTTTAACAACTCTAGAAATATGAATATTTGCTCTTACTCGAACAAAGGAGCGTCTACCACAACTAGGAAACAGCAAAAAGGGATTAAGTTTCAGGTAATATACATAAAGAGAATCTAGCCAGGCTAGTACCAGACTAATACCTGAGAGGTATAATCATGAATGATAGTGACACTTAGAATCATAGCATCAAATCCTATACTTTTATAGTTACTAAGAAGAATATTATTTAAGCTGGTTAGCTTGTATTAACCCTCATGGAGAGTTACGAAAAACCTAAGAATAATACCCTATAAGAGGAGCTTCCATTGTAAATATAAAAGAAGACTAACAATCAGGCATCTACACAGTATTTTACTATGGCCGGTCATTTCCTAATGAGTACTGCCAGAACAATCAATAGTAAATATATACATTTACCCATTACTAGGGTATATAATAGCTAGTACAAACTATCTTTGAACACTTAGATATATATGGCACCTGAAGGGTCCGAAACAAAGCATTATCCCCGTGGGCCACTACTTCAATCTAGTAGTGCTCCCACAGGTTGCTCACCGTAAATAGCTACACAAAAAGGGTGCAATTGTGACCGCAATCAGTCACTGACCTAACTAGGTCAGAGAAGAAAGTTTTAGATTATCTGATTGTAGCCATAAAGAGATAATAAAGGTGATCATATCATTTAGTGTGTCTTAAAAATATAACAATGTATTAAGGACTTATAAAAGGAAGTCAAATTCATTGACTCAGTATACACAATCACTTGGTAATATGAAAGTGTAGAGCATAGAGCCCTCGTATTTAAACTATACCTTATGGGCATAGGGAAATAGCCGTCAGACTATCTGACCCAAGAAACTATGTCTGAGACATAGAAATTAACGTCAGGCATTCCGACTAAAGAAACCATGTTTGATGGACAAATAAAATAGCTCAGACACTTTAACACAATACACCATATCTGATCGACATAGAAAATAAAGCAAGACATTTTAATGCATGGACATAGAAAGCAACGTCAGATATTCTGGCACGATATTCAATGTTTAATCGGCGTTGGAATTAAAACAAGATATTATGATACATGGAACTATGTCTGATGGACATAGGAATGGAGTGTATAGTCTAATGTAGATTCTAAACAGAAGATACAGCTACTTGAGGTCTCAGAAGAGGCTTCCTCTGCGACGTGGTGGTGAGTCCGACGTCTGAACTATCGTGGCCACTAGTAGTCTTCGGTGCTGAAGTTTTACATCATAGTTATTCCTCCGGTGAATAAATACAATGGAATACAAAAATGTGATTCACAGGGAATCCATTATATAGCAACATAACTGGCTAAGATTTGGACTACATTGGGATATCTAAGGGGAGAAGAGGGGTTAGAGTTGTAGAATTACTCCGCTTTCTAACCAGTGCTGTCGGGAAGGTGTGGCGAGCAGAGACAATTATCTTTCTTTTCTTCGATGTGTGCCCTTCCACCAGGATGTGAAAATGCTTGCGGTGTCGGTATGGTCCACTGGGGTAATTTTCCTTGATGCTTGGGCGTTTCTCGGCAACATAAATTCACAATGTGTCAACACCTGCCACATCTTATTGGAATGTATTAGTTCTAGTTATCTTGTTTTAATTGTCTTTATGGAATTTTAATTGTAGATGTCATATTATATAACTGACATGATTC
Source organism: Timema californicum (assembly GCA_902141385.1). Taxonomy (NCBI): domain Eukaryota; kingdom Metazoa; phylum Arthropoda; class Insecta; order Phasmatodea; family Timematidae; genus Timema; species Timema californicum. Next base: position 15,465 of record CABFOW010001092.1, on the reverse strand, counting down.
AACGTATAGGATTCTTCCCACATATTTCATCTTACTTTTATCTGGGATTTCTTCATTAAATTTATATCTAATAGTTTATTTTTTCCTTTTTATTTAGTTTAATCAATTTACATTATTATAAATTAGTAATCCATAAAAAATATTTGGAGGCTTTTGAGAGCTATTTAATCAATAGGTCAAATAAGATATATTTCAATAATGGAAAACTTTAGTGACTTTCATTGAATGTTGTTGATTGAAAGTGGGACACCTAATAGAATTTTGATAAATACGGGCCAGTTTTATAGTCAAATTTAGTACGCCTCGAGTGTGGCGCTACACTAAGTACATGACGACACCTACCTAAACCAGAATGGAATGGGCCAGTTTCCTATGCGAGAACGGCCCATTCCATTCTGGTTTTGGTAGGTGTCGTCATATATTTAGCGTAGCACCGCACTTGAGGCGTACTAAATTTGACTATGAAACTGGCCCTTAGTCACTTTTCTCTGTATCGCAGACGTCAAGGAATCCCGCGTCAGCTAGCAAGGGGTTTGTTATTTATATGGTTTGTGTTAAAATTTAATTGAAAAGTTTCAACACGTCCTCGTAGGAACAATATAATATTTTTAAAAGAGTTATTTAACTAAAAAAAACTTTTTTAAATTAAATTTTTCATTTTCAATGACGTTTCACGTGCAATGTCGTGATTCTGAAATCTTAGAAAATTGTTACAAATATAAACTAGATTTAGCCTCACTAAAACAAATGGAGTCATTTATACTTTTTCAAATAAAGAGAAAGTACCGTAATCGTTAAAATTTTCCGCACCGAAACCACGATGAATATTTACTTTTTATGTGCGTCCGAACCCAAAAAAGTGGATTGTATGATTCTGTCCGTCATCATATAGCGTTCTATCTAAAGCTGGCCACAGATCTTAAACGGTTTGATGTATTTTGTTCACGCCTGATATCTAGATGGCGATATATTGGGCTATATATTTTTTTTTAATTTTGACTTAGTCTGATTTTAAAATGATGGATTTTCAAAACAATTCTAGATATTATAAAATTGGATCTAACTATTCTGTTTAAAATAGATCTCTAGAGGGTGTTTGACTTAACTAATAAAACTATACTTGTTTTTGGGTGTTACATTTGTTTAAGGTTCTAATGAGTGGTTTTTGAAAATTCCTTTTTATAAACGTCTTCAACGATATGGTTTAAAATATATAGCTGGGGAGTAATTGACATGATTAATAAAAATAAATTTCTACTTTTCGGGGATAAACATTGTTTAACGGTAGCTTAATGTTGATTAAGTATTCAATTAAGGAAAACTTAATATGACAATATTCTATAAAAATTAAAAAATTTCAAAATTTGTTCTTAAATACTTAGTTCAAAATGGGTGTCTGAGAATTTTCTTTCGCTAGACATTAAATAAGATAGTATTTTAATTTTTTAAATACAAATGATTTTAATATAGCTAATAAAGTACTATTTTTTACTCGAAATTAGTATAAAAAGTATTTAATAGTTTGTCCATGATTTAGATATAATTAAGAATGGGTATTCTGGTTGACAAGGTGATGTGTTTGTTTTTACAAGGAAAATTTTTGTTACAAGTTATTATATATATAAAGCAGAGAGTAAGTATGTGTGTGTACAGAAAAAATTAACGACTTCTCAAAAGGGTTACAAAACTAAAATTTTTCAGGGTGTTAGAGAGATTGCCTTGTATAGCAAGAAAAATTTTAAAATAAGAAATTTTCAAACGGGGCAGTGAAAATTTGGGGGTTTTGGGTAATAATTTAAGGGCATTGGGCATTTAAAGATAGGAAAGACCTTCTAGAGAAGGTAGATAATTGACAAATGCCAAGGAGGTAAATAATCAAACAGATGTTAAAATGTAAGATTTTAAAGTTGTAGTCGATGAAATGGAGGCGAGGTGTTCAAAACTTTCAAATTTTACGCAAAAAAACTTTTAAAACTCTGCAATAAGGTCAAGCGGATACCCCGAATAACAAAAAAATGTATAATGAACTCGAACTTTAAAATGGGAATCTGTATAAACAGGGAGGAGGGTGTTATCATATCTGTATTAATAAAATGAATAGTTTGTCCGTCATGATTGTTGTGCGATATCTACCGCATTCAGAGAACTAAGATTTAAATATTAATACCCCCTGTTCACGAACATATTCACCTCAAAGCCGGATTTTATAATTTGGATTTAATTCCCTTAATTGAAATTTAGAAAGTAAAGAGATATTTTTTAACACTACTGGGTAAATTTAGTAATAAATTTCATTCAGTTGTGGAATGTGGATATAGTAGAACTTATGGATGAACATGTGAACCTAAAAGGTGGAATTTTAAAATGTTGGTTATCTATATATATATANATATATATATATATATATATTTTTTTATCAATAGGGCACGTTAAAACAAAATAGGTAAAAACAGCAAATAGGGTAAAAAGAATGTATAAAAGCCTAAAATAAAATAAATGGTTATAAAGTTTAAAATGGATAAAATAAATACAAATTATATCACATTAAAAAGTGACAAAGGGCCAAAAAGGATAAAAAGGGTGAAATGGTCTAAATGTGTTAAAATAGGTTAAGTGCGTAAAATTGGTAAATATTGGTAAAAAGTATAATAATAGAAATAAGGTAAAATTGGTATTTTATTGAGAAGGGGGTAAAAGGTTACAAATGTTTAAAAAGTGCAAAAAGTGAGAAATATAAAAATTGGTAGAAAGAGTGAATGGGGTAAACGTGCTGACTTTAATACAAAAAATTCTTAAATACTTTTAATTGTTTAGCTCAATATTTAAAATAAATGTCAGCTTTTAAAACAGATTGTATCTCTATTTTGACATTGTATATTAATTACTACAGTCTATCTTCGCGTTTCGTATGACTATTTAAACCAATAAAGGATTAATATATAATTTTATATTTAGTTACTTTTCCCTGTATTTTATTATATGTACTAAAAATAACAAAGCTACTTTATAGACTAACCAATCGAAGAACAGGTACACCAGATAGTACAGTACATACAAATGTTTGTACGACTGTCTCATTGCATTTTTTTAAACTGTCACACCAGACAATTTTAAGATAATTATGGGATGAAATAATCCAGCCGCTTTCCAGTGCTGGATATCAAAAAGGAGTACTGGGACAAAGAGACAGATAAGACTTAGATTATTCTACATTAAAAAACCACTTCATATAAATTGTTTGGCAGTTTGGCAGATGTTAACCTAATTTTTATTATTTTATTTATCAACATATCTGGACTTACGAACATTTTTCGTCTACTATAATGTATCTTATATTTTTGTGTTAATATTTTAATGTGTCAACTTATGTGTTAGACTTTTTATTAACTCGTTTGAGATTTATATTTTATTTGATGATGCATTATAATTTTATATAAATGTTCATATCCTACACTATGTTTATTCACCAAAATTATATTAAAATTATACATTTGTATGCTTAGTAATTTCACTCAATACATCTAACACTATATTAAAGGTTTAGTTTATAAATTAATTTATATATTTTTCCTAATCAACTTGTCTAAGTATTAACCTATATTATAATCACTCCTTATTTTCAACCATTTTTATAATGTTTTCTAAATTGTTAAATACGGAATGTTTTAGTAATTTTAATACTTCATAACTTACATTTCCATAAGACTTACCGTAGCCATAGCGATGTAAGGTTTCCGTGCATGTAGGCGATTCCCTCACCAACTTTAATCGAGGCTGCAAGAGGAAATCGTTAAACGAGAGCGACGTAAATACTGACAGGTCAAACAAACGAAACTGTTTTATTTGACTGTATCTCGTAGAGCTACAGCGTAGTGTTGAAACGGACACAATAGTGATGCAGTTCATTTAAAATAACCCTCTCAAAGCTTTCATTTTGTTTCCTTCTTGTTTAACTTTGAGAGAATAGTATAGCAATTATATTTGCCCGATAAATTGCTTTCAACTCTTCTTTATATATGTGTACACAAATATTATCCAATGTGATGTATTTGAGCAATTTATTTCAACATAAATTATTATATATACAATAAATATAAATCATATCTAGACAAATAATTAATCTTATTATTTTATATTGTACACATGATAGTTATCATTTAGACCTTAATTAAAAATACCTAAAATAATTGTCACTTAGGCTCAGGATATCTGTGTAAGTCCAAGCAAATTTTTTTCCGTTACATATTTAAAAATGAATAATATTTTCCATGGCAGTGAACAGATGGTTCAACTGTCAATCTCATTTGGTCTGGTTTGCCTGTGATTGGGGGGGAAGGGGGGAGGTGGAGTTGGGGGATCGAATCTTGGCTGAGCTGCTTTTTTTCTTATTGGTTTCTTACCTTCACACAAATGAGACTACAATTTCTCTACATTTTACCTTACTCATATTTATCACATTAGCGTGATTAATATATGCGCATAGCGCGGATGACCTGAACGTGTTGAAAAAATAATAAATATATTTATAAAATTTTGAATCAATTTTGCTCAATTGTAAAATATTACCAACCTTAGCTGGGGATGCTTTAAAAATATATATATTTATTGTTTAAATGACTATACATCCTTTTTAAATGATTTGATTCATAATATTTTTGATATTGATGTTTAATTACATTATGGAATAATACCAGTTTTCAGTTTTTAAAACCAAATCACGATCTACGTGGACAAAGCTTCAATCTTGTCTTGTCCGGCTTGACCGTGATGGAAGGTGTAGACTTGAATTTTGACTGGGCGTACTTGGGTGTTTTTCTTAAATAGTTTCTCAATCTTCCTCTACTAGAATCCGTGTATGTTTTCTTTAAATTCTACCCTTTTTTATCCCTTCTTAAATAGTACATATTCACGGCTAGCTGTGGTGGTAGTAATATTCGGAACAAGGGAACAAATAGCACTTTCTTTACAACAAATAATATATTAACTGTTATAATAATAATACTTATCACCGCATTTTAGGGGGCCTACTTACTACCTGTTCGGGCTATACGCTTAAGTACTAATTACGCTAGTAGGTTAGGAATTGGTAAGGTTGAATATAGAGTAAGTGAGCCCACATTTGTGTGGAGGGAGAGTGTAAAACCATCTAGGACAAATCCCTCACCCCCCAGTTCACCCTAGTGAGATTAGAACCTCGATCTCCCCGTCCTCGACAGCATAGTTCAGCACGAAACTAGCGCGTTAGCCTATTGACGCCACCGAGTCGGGTAACTGTTAGAAAGCTGAGCTTTGAGTGAACCCTATATATCGTAAATGAGCATATATCGTGAAGCTTGGCTAGTCACGTGAGGCTAGATGGATACAAATTGGTTGATGGATTCAACGTAGTAACACACCCATTCATAAAGTAAATAACTATCTCGTGTCTTACAAACCATTTATTAGAGGCAGTTAGTTCCCGCGGAAACAACAAAAGAAAATAAGCAACAAAGTAAGATAATTTAGTAAAAGTAGATTAGAGTTGTGATCAATCATTTATTTATTAAAGATATTATATTTGTAGCTCACATAGTTTCCACAACTTTGAGAATGTCACTGTCGAAGTGATGTTTTTAACATTCTTTGAAGTGTTCCTTGAAGCATATTTTATTGGTTTAGTGGTAGTGATGAGGTCCAATTTCAAATCTTGTCCTAGGACACCGGGTGTGGTTTGACAAATATGGTACATAGTTGTACCTCTCCATCACCTTAAAACCGGGATGATCGTGACACTCAAACCACGTGCCACTCTCCATCGCCTTAAAACCGGGATGAGTGTGACACTCAAACCACGTACCCACCTCTCCATCACCTTAAAACCGGGATGATCGTGACACTCAAACCACGTGCCACTCTCCATCACCTTAAAACCGGGATGTTTGGTGACACTCAAACCACGTACCCACCTCTCCATCACCTTAAAATCGGGATGATAGTGACACTCAAACTACGTGCCCACTCTCCATCGCCTTAAAACCGGGATGATCGTGACACTGTCTACGTGCCCACCTCTCCATAACCTTAAAACCAGAATGATCGTGACACTGTCTACGTGCCCACCTCTCCATAACCTTAAAACCGGGATGAGCGTGACACTCAGTCTACGTGCCCACCTCTCCATCACCTTAAAACCGGGATGAGCGTGACACTCAGTCTACGTGCCCACCTCTCCATCGCCTTAAAACCGGAATGAGCGTGACACTCAGTCTACGTGCCCACCTCTCCATCGCCTTAAAACCGGGATGTTTGGGACACTCAAACCACGTACCCACCTCTCCATCACCTTAAAATCGGGATGATAGTGACACTCAAACTACGTGCCCACTCTCCATAACCTTAAAACCGGGATGATCGTGACACTCAGTCTACGTGCCCACCTCTCCATCGCCTTAAAACCAGAATGATCGTGACACTCAGTCTACGTGCCCACCTCTCCATCACTTTAAAACCGGGATGATCGGGACACTCAAACCACGTGCCCACCTCTCCATCACCTTAAAACCGGAATGATCGTGACACTGTCTACGTGCCCACCTCTCTATCACCTTAAAACCGGGATGATCGTGACACTCAAACCACATGCCCACCTATCCATCACCTTAAAACCGGGATGATCGTGACACTCAAACTACGTGCCCACTTCTCCATAACCTTAAAACCGGGATGAGCGTGACACTCAGTCTACGTGCCCACCTCTCCATCGCCTTAAAACCGGGATGATCGGGACACTCAGTCTACGTGCCCTACCTCTCCATCACCTTAAAACCGGGATGATCGTGACACTGTCTACGTTCCCACCTCTCCATCACCTTAAGACCGGGATGATCGTGACACTCAAACCACGTGCCCACTTTCCATCACCTTAAAACCGGGATGATCGGGACACTCAAACCACGTGCCCACTCTCCATCACCTTAAAACCGGGATGATCGGGACACTCAAACCACGTGCCCATCTCTCTTTCACCTTAAAACCAGAATGATCGTGACACTCAGTCTACGTGCCCACCTCTCCATCGCCTTAAAACCAGAATGATCGTGACATTCAGTCTACGTGCCCACCTTTCCATCACCTTAAAACCGGGATGATCGTGAAACTCAGTCTACGTGCCCACCTCTCCATCGCCTTAAAACCAGAATGATCGTGACACTCAGTCTACGTGCCCACCTCTCCATCACCTTAAGACCGGAATGATCGTGACACTCAGTCCACGTGCCCACCTCTCCATCACTTTAAAACCGGGATGATCGTGACACTCAGTCTACGTGCCCACCTCTCCATCACCTTAAGACCGGGATGATCGTGACACCCAGTCCACGTGCCCACTTGTTCGGGTAAACTGACTTGTTCCTTGATGAATTGTTCGGCATTATCAAAACCAAGCGAGTAATGATACATAACGCTCTGTGTTGGCTCCGAGCTAAGTTAGGTAAAGCTGTGGATTGAAGAGCTTCAAGTTTGCGCAGGTGTAGTGTACCAAGGGGAATCCCTACATAAAACATGAACCTTGTCAGAAGGGGGAGGAGGGAAAGACTCTAAGTTAGCACCGACCTCTCTGTCACCATCAAATAATACCAGACTAGTTGGACACTTAGACCATGTGACCATCAAGATACTCTTCAAACCTACCCCTTATATTAACCCATGTATAGCCCTCACGTTAATCATCCCATTAGTATAGTGGTAAGCGCACCTGGCTATGAGCCTAGGATCCCGGATTCGATTCCCGGCTGGTAGTTTGCATATTTTTCCTGAAAGGGGAATCATGCCGACGCTCACTAGTGTTGTTGGTTAGACTTATGTTAGGTTGAGAGTTTCCACTGGTTCCACACCCTCATATTCACTATCCCTATCCTCTCACCTCCTCGGGACATGGAAAGGATAATATACAATCAGGCTATTCGGGCGTCCTGGGCGACGGTACGTTAGTACCGGCTCATCTTTCTGCAAACAGAGCTAAGAGTGAGGTATCCCAGACACTCATATCGTCACCCGAGACTGCAAGTGTTCCATGTCCAATTTTTCACTTTTGTGTAAAAGAGCATCGAAGTTTGACCTTGTGTATAAAAGCAATGTTATTCGATGACAACTCGAGTTTGTATCTTCTTAAGTAATTGTAAAGTATTCTCAATTTCACCGCAGGTGAATCATATGCATTCAAAATAAACTTAAACACCAAATATCATAAATTTAAGTATTATGGAGATAGAACACTTGCATTCTCGGGTGACGATATATAACCCTCATGATATAATTTAGTTGTTGAAAAACCTGGCATGCTGGCACGTAACAATAATATTATACTTTACATCCATTTTTGTTTCCAGCCTATGTCCTAGGTCAGTTTTTTATTCAAGCCATATATTTCCCACTACCGGCTTGCTGGGCCTATCGTAGCTTCATATGCCTTATAATATAACTTAAGACTAAGGCACAACACCCAGTCCCCGGCTGTTAATTTATCACCAATTATTAACAAATACAACAAAATATATCTGGTTTTTTTCTTTGCGACGCGTTTCAATATCTGTTCAGGTTATACGTATACATAATAGCTTACGATAGTGAGTTATGGATTAATAAAGTTGAATTTAGATAAAATGCACACGGATTTGCGTGGCTAGAGAGTGGTAAACCATTTAGGAAAGCCATCATCAGTACATACATTTGACTGAGAATCGCACTCCGATCTCTATGTCATCGACATTCTATTTCTATAGTGATACCTTAGTCCATACGGGCAACAAAGCAGCTAGTAAATACTTAATTTAACAACTATAAATTACTGATGTCTTACTTGCAAATTTAATGGTACTTTTAATGTGTGTAGAATCTAAAATCTATGAAGCATATTATGCTAAATAAGTGTGTATATTTATTTGAAACAATGTTTACCTCACAACCACAAATGTATGCGTTATCAAATGAGTTAATTGAATGTTTAACACTTAATCACTGCGAGATAAAATCTTGGGCTGGCTTATAGCGAGACCATAACGCATGGTTTGATTATTTACGCTGTGATGGGGATTGTGTGAACTTGTTTCTATTAGGATTCTTTAAAAGTAATGTAGACATTGATCGACATTACAAGTAGGTGTACATTAGTCCCAATATTACGCCTATGTCTGAAATTGTTTAGTTCAACTAATAAATAAACAGAGTTTTTTCAGAAAAGTATTTCAGGCTTAAGTTGTACAGCTTATTTACCGGGAAAATTAATATACATGGTCCTCGTATCACTTTGTCTGGGATAACGGAATATTCATAATAATAGAGTCAGTATTAGGATGGTTGAGGTTAAGAGGAATTTTGCCCACATTCTTATGGAAAAAGACTGGAAAACCATGTAAAAGAAACCACCTTATAACATCTAACTGTGATTCAAACCTTTATATCATCATCAACGGAAAACCAGCCAATACGAGACTTTAACAACATCCTCACCTTTATCTTGAACATAAAGTAAATGTCACGTTTTTATAGTAAACTCGTGGTAATGTTAACACACAGCCCACCAACCACCGTTATAGAGCTTAAGTTGTTTAGAAACCATTTGAAAATGTTAAGAAACATCCCCAATAATGTTTGTGATCAAACATAAATATTTTAATAAAGGAAGTACAAAGGGTTTTAGCAAAGGAATAAGGAAGGTCTTATTAAAGGTAAAACGAAGGATTTTTCCCAATGTAGAATGAAGTTTAAAAAAAAAGCATGAAGTTTTTAAATAAAGTTAAAATGAAGGGTTTTAATAAAGGGGGTATCTAAGGTTTTAATAAAGGGAGTACTAACAGTTTAAATAAAAGGTCTATGAGGGTTTTTTAATAGGTTGTGTACTAAGGGTTTTAATAAATAAGTACAAAAGGCTTTAATAAAAGGAGTACAATGAGTTTTAATAAAAGGTGTATAGGATTATGAAGGGGTTTCAATAAAAGATGTACGATTGTTTTTAATAAAAGGAATTCAAAGGGTATAATAATTTAAAAATTATATCAAGATCAATATATCCGAATCGGTTGTTGCATCATCTAACGTGTAACTTTCGTGTTTGACTGGAAAGCTGGTAATAGGGAGATAGGGGATCGAATCCTGGTTAGGTTTACTGAGAGTTATTTATCATAGAACTCTCACCCCTCTCTTTTCACGTAAATATGGTACATTTCTTTATAATTCTACCTTACTCATTCTTATTCTAATTACAAAATAAATAAGTCTGCCAATATCTCAAAGTATAGCAAGATTTGATGAAAATATATTTTTATGATTCTCTTGAATACCCGTTTGAGTTACCATTAAAGTTTTGAATCTTGTAGGTGGACAATTTTTAACTCTAGTAGAGAAGTCAAGTATTGAGAATGCATTTTCCAAGAATAAGCTAAGCCATATTTACAATAAACTTTGTTTGATGTATTATTATTATTAATTTTGATAAATGAAAAGTAGTTTCAATGTTCTAAGAAAAAATTATTTGAAACACGCTTATTTAAAAACACTAAGGGCCAGATGCAAGAACTTGACTATGCATTCATTAAACGTTCAAACATACCGCCCTAATTCCTCTAGTTTTAACTTGCTTGTTGTTTGTTTCTTTAGCACCACGGCTTACTAACCATTCGGGTTATACGCTTATGTAATAGTTACGCTAATGGTCTTAGGGTTGAGGAAGGTTATATTTAAAGTAAGAATACCCACATTTACGTGGAGGGGGTGTAAAACCATTTTGGAGAAACAACTCTCAAGGCACTCGACTGATATTCGTAACTCGATCTCCCCTTTATCAGCAAACTAGTCTACTGTGAGAGTAGTGCATTAGAACATGCGGGTAACAGTTGGTAGTATATAAAGGTGCTCCCAAACTTCAACAACCAAACTTCTCTATCATATTCTATCGCTCAAAATAAGAATAAAAGTTCATATCAACATATGTTGCGAAACACATCCTCTTCGAGGGAAGGCGTCAGCAAATGGACTTCATTTTTAACACCTTAATTAAAAAGTCTTAACGAAGTTGTTACTTTTCTATTTTTATTTCTTACAATAAGATTATTTATTTTTCCCTATTTTTTTTAAATAAAATTTTAAAGATTTTATTGGTATTGTTTTTTTTAGCAATTTCATTCTCGTTGATTTTAGATTTTATCACAAAATAAACAAAATTGTTTTTTTCATTAGCTATTTATATTACCTCCTAAAAAAAATTAAAGATATTTCCAGATGCTCTACCTCAAAGAAGAAAAGTTTTTAAGCTATATTTGTGTTAAATCTTCTTCTTGAGCATAAATATGGTAGTGATATTTGGAATTTGGAGTTGGGGGCACAATATGTACATAACAACTTTATCCAATTGCTCTGCACTTAGCCCTCTCTAACCTATGACAACCTGGCAACATGGTAAATGAACATTACGTTGAATCCAAACTGTTCCGACCGGCAACATTGTACCAATCTGGCATTTTTAAGCCCGGCACCTTTCTCTCTGTTATCCCACTAAGTATTCGCAAAGCCCCCTGGGTAGACAGGGCTTGTTAAGTGCCAGTTCGCATGACACAGAGTCGCCTGCTATTAGTTGAGTGGCGAGAGCATCAAGACCTGAGCCGCAAAGGAAGGCTTACACTTCTTATCCTGGAGTCATACACCAGCTCTTTTATCAGCGGAAAGTAAACGAGATCAGAAATAATTTTTTTTACTTTGAAAAAAAAATATAACTTTGTTGCATGTTCGCATAGTTGACTATTTCTTTTATTTTTATTCTCTCTATCTCGCTTTTTAATCCTGCTCTTCTTTTAATCTAAATATCTTATTTTACTCACATTTTTTTTTATCCCATCACTTCTTTTCTATCGTACTATTATTTTCTCTTGTTCTTTTTTTTATATCTATCTTCTTTCGGTCCATCTCTCTTATCTTTCACTATCACTTATATATTTTAATTTATATTTTTTTTCTCCCACTCTCTTTTTTTCTATCGCACTCTCTTTTGTCGCTATCTTTTTATTTCGTTTTATTTTTACTCGCTCTCTTTTTTTTTGTTTAATTTTCTGTTTTATTTTGATTTCCCTAATTTTTATCTAGTCTTCTTTCACCCACTTTCTCTCAATCTCATTTATATTTCTTTTACATTTTTCTCTCGCCTTCTTTAGATCTCAACTTTCTCTTTTCTCTTGCTAAATTAGTTATTTCTTTATCTCTCTCTATTTAACTATATGTAAAGCTAAAAATACTATGTGTATGATGCTCTATGTCAATGTGTGTCTATTTGAGAAAGCGCTTAAAATGATGACCATGCATCGACAATATTTGATATACAAGTTGCCTATAAACACCCCAGTGTCTTAAAGCTTTTTTTATTATTATATTCCTCGTTTTGACTTATGTCCAGTAGTAGATACAACTTAAAGAGAGGTGGAAAAAATTATTCTGATCATGTTTACTTTAAATAGAACTAATTGGAATCACTTCTCAATGCCGACACATAAAAGTTGGATAAAAATGAGTTTACTCAACCAGATTTGATCTAAAAACATATCTTTGAGAATTAATTTTAAAAATTGTCTCATATTTTAAATCAATTTCGATCTGTTTATTTTTTGCTCACATTATCTTAAATTAGAATAACACTGTTTTATTTGGTACTTTGACTTTGAAATATGGTTATAACTATCATGAAAGTAGTAATCAAGTCTATTACACGGCGCTATTCAACACTGCCCCTTCTAAATGTATGAATACTACTTGTGTCTATATATGTCATGAATGTAGTATTCTAATATATCTCACGGCTCTTGATCAGGTCACAGGAAGACTGGGGTACGAATCCTATCTGAGTTTTCTGAGGATAGCTATCTTAAAAGGTTTCCCACTCTCCTACCACACAAATATGGGCTCTATATCTCGCTCCTAACCATTAGATTAGTTAATATTTGTATAGCCTGGATGTGTGGCGAGAAATGGTGGAATAAATCATGTCAGTTAACATTTACAGACAAATGAAAATAATTTATCACCACAATGTCACGCATGATATGTGAAATTTAAAAAAAAATGCATCACACCTGACTTTTTAGTAAGCTTGGTAATGTTTAAAGTTAAATGAAAAAAATATTATATTTTCCTTTTCACTCTCTACCATTTGTATTTACCGAATTTAAATATAGAATCATTAATTTTATTTTATTTTATTTGTTGCTTAAAAAGTAGAAAACTATTAATATACAACTAATATTGGTCCCTTTTATGAATAACTAGCAACTAAACCTGGTATTATCCAGGTGAATTAATAATAATATAAATATATTAATTTTATATATATATATATATATATATATATAAATAAAGCAGAAAGTCGTGTGTATCTGTCCAAAGATAGATTAACTACTTCTAGATACGCTAGAAAAACTGAACAGGATCGTAGATGAATTGCCTCAGAACAACCAGTATGATATCATAAAGGGAAATTATAAAATTGGAGCACCAGCAATTTGGGGTTTTTGAGGGGTATGAATACAGAAATAGCACACTAGAGAAGGTTTATAATTGAAATTTGGCAGGCAGTTAGAAAAAGGTACTACTCCAAATAACCAGACCAATCTTAAAATTCGAGATTTAAAAAGTTGGAATGGATGTAATGGTGAATGGGGGAGGGGTTCGAGACTTTCAAAACAAATAGAAAAAACTACTGACAAGGATGATATGAAATTTAAACGCTGCAGGAAATTTGACAGGATGGTAAAGGGGTCTGAAGTTTGAGTTAATGAAATGGGTCAGGGAGAATTCAAAACTTTCAAAAATAATAAAAAACAACTTACAATGGCGCTATATAGCTCCAATATGGCAGTAATATTAAGCAACTTCTACCCCAAATAACCAAATACAGTTGATAATTTCATATTTTAAAATAGGTATCTGAAAAAGGAAAGGTTTTTTACTATCTTATTTTATCATTATTAATAAAATGAAGAGTTTATGTGTCTTTCATGAGTGTTGCCTGATTTCTACCTCACGCGATAGTCTGAAATTTATATATTACTAGCTCCTGTAAACAACATGCACACATTGAATCCGAAATTTTAAAATTTTGAATTACTTTTTTTAACTGATCAAAATCTGAAAAAATTAAGATATATTAACACCGCGAGATATATTTTTAAATACATTTCAATCAGTTGTTGAATGCCGGTTACGGTAAACCTTTTGGGTGAACGTATGAACCCGGAAGGTAGAATTTCAAAATACTGATATAACTTACTTTTTTACTATGTTTATTTTTTTAACCTTTATACCTACCCTTTTTTTAGAAAAATGTTATATTTTTACAGATTACTTTCTTTAACTTTTATGCCTTTTTATCCCTTCTACGCCTTTTTAATCTTTTTCCCCCTAAAATATTTATCCGGAGATTAGCCGTGTAATTAATGTATAAAGGTGTGAAAATTGCAACAAAAATAAAAAACAAAACTATAAAAAGGATCAAATATAAATTTAATCAAATAGGGTATTTAGACTAAAAGGGCAAAAATTTCAATGTTGTACTAATAGGATAAAATGTCAAAAAAGTGAAAATGGGCAAAAATGCACAACATAGCAAAATGGTAAAAAGAGCAAAGAGATTAAAAGTGGTAAAAATGGTAAAAAAAAGAAAATAGTAAATCTATTAAAAATAAAAATGTTATAAAGGTTAAAAAAGTAAAATAAATCAAATATTAAAAAAGTAAAATGCTACAAAAGGGCTAAATGGGGTAAAGAGTGTAAATAAGTTCAAAAGGGTATAAAGATAAACAGGGTAAAATGGATAATAATGCTAGAAATGGTTAAAAAAAAGGTAAAGAGGTGTGTAAGGATTAAAAAAGGTAAATAAATTTAAATGGTAAAAAAACATCAAAATAGCTAAAAAGGATCAAGATGGTTAAAAGGGTTAAAAGACTAAACAGGATAAAATGGGCTAAAAGTAAAAAAGGATAGAAAAAGTAAAAAAGGGTACGATAGGTAAACAGGGTAAAAAGGTTCAAAAAGGTAATTAAGTTAACAAATGGCAAAACGATTTATTTTAGTTTAAAGGGCGCAAAAGGTTAAAAAGTTATAAAACGTGTAAAAATTGTTAGGGGTAAGATTGATAAACGTGGTAAATGCGATTAATAAATGTTAAACTAATTTTGATTGTATTTAATCACAACCTTTTAAGAACTAATTGTGTATGCTATGTCACCCTTATTTTTATTAGCACCAACAGGCATGACTTACAAGTATTGTATATCTAAATAGAATATGTCAGATTTTAGAACATGTTCAGATTATATCTCTCTTTTGACATTGTAAATAATTCAGCCTTCTTTCGAGTTTTGTAACACCATTCAAACCAATAAATGATTAATATTTAAACATAGTTTAAGATTTGAGTACTTTTCTTTGTGGTTTAGTGTGTATATATAT
>CABFOW010001091.1:142320-173284 GCA_902141385.1 Timema californicum | reverse complement strand
GAATTTGTTACTTTGGTTTTCTGTAAAACTGTCTTTACCAAACGCTGCACATCGAACCCCGAACTCACTGAAAATATTTTTGGGTAAAATTGCTCATATGTTTTTTTTCCCCCTACTTAGTCTATTTCTTACCGATATTTTGCACCGTAAATATACATCTGTCAATTCCGAACTGTGAAAATAGCTACCATTTTCTGATAGGGCTACCGGTTTGTCACTCGTGGAAGAGAAGAAAAAATATAATTAAAGGAAAATGGGAAATATATCCTGCGGAAATGGCTGGGTTGTATTTCACAAGAACATGACAACTTGAAATAAACAATTCATGATAAAAATGAAACCTAGTCGAATTCCACAAAATCTAAAAGAAAAGTTGTATAGCATTTCATAGGGAATAATCTTGTAAAAAATAGAAACTCTGATATTATTTTAATATTCCCTTGTTTTATTATTGTAAATAAACCTCGTTTTGATGAGTTAATTGTATATGTAACATGTGAGGCTAGCAAGGAATGTGATCACCTGGGAGGAAAAAAACATGTTTTGATTGGAGCATCTTTATGAAAATAAACCGAGGCTCTACTTTAAGCATTTTCCATGAATGTGGATTAATATCTGTGCTCATGCACAGAAAATTGTAAAATTTCTAGGAATAATTTTTAAAAAGGTAAATATTAGTTGTGTGAATAGCAAGAATAATCACAAGGGAAACGTTGAATCTGAATGCTGTCGAGCGTTGTGTAGGTCTTAAAAGTTTTAAGAAGCAATCAAAAATTGAAAAATTGCAACACATTTAAGTTTTGGATCAGATCAATCAATGGATAGAATTGAACCAAACTCTTTTCGTAAGAACATCCACGCCCTCAGTAATTACAGAATTACTTACTACTTTTCACTTTTAATTTTAATTTTAAAGAGATACTAATTAAGATATCAAACCGCACATTATTTATTTTTACTAACTAGATTTTGTAATGATATTGATTAGCTAATCTTTGAACAATGAAAGAAATATTTTATTTTGTTTCTCTTATTAATTAGTGATATTTATAAACTATAATATTTTATTATTTATTGTAATACTAACCTTGTGTATAAACGAGTACCCACAGGTAGGATTTTGGTGGCGTTAGAAAACATAGTTACAAAAATAATACACTTATTGTTTCCCTTATACTTTTTTTTTTAGATTTTGAGTGACAAATATTATTATACTGGCGCATTGTATATATTGTGCATTGTTGGAGTTACAGTCAATCGTTGGTAAGAACTTAGTTGTTTGTTACTGTGGAACTTAATTATTGTAGGTTCAGAAGTTCATTGTTGCCTCGCAAGGAATCCTAACACTTTCTCCAGTGGTCTCAAGATGTTAGTTTCTCCGGTCTCTTCAGTGTATGTTTAGTTTATCCTACCCAAACCCACGCGCTCACCACCAATTGTAGTTTGCCAATTATTTTACCTCAAAACAAATATTTTCCTGTCACAAATTTGTATATTTTTATTATATTACTAGTTTAATTCGATAGGTAAACGAAGGTTTCTTCGAACACCAAGTATACACGTACAGTTCAATTTATTAGGTCGAACACTCCCTGGACATCCAATTTTAACAAAATATTTTTAGGCCATTTTAGGTTAATTTGAGGGATAGATTCGATATAAAAACATCAGCTTAAGGTATAAGCATATAACATTTAAATATCAAGATGGATTAACTAGAAGGTATATTATAGTTTTTAAGTAAGGTCACAGACGTATTTATATAACTTTTTCTTTAGATTAAAAAAAAAGATACATGGACACAGGAATCAAACCTGGTACCTTTGGCTTAGTACGCCAATGATCTTAGCTATCCAGGAGTTATCCCGTGCCCAGGGCCATTCTTCACTCGAATTTTAAGGGAGAGAGTAAATATCAAGTTTAAATAAAATCCACTAAACCATTTCGACTGTTCAAATATAAGTAGCCTAAGTTAATACATATGAGGATGTACCGCGTTTTAAAACCCACTTTTTTGTGATTCGGTGGCGTATAAAACGTTAAGTTGCATCTTAAGCTCGATACAGAAATGTTCCAAAATTATAACATTTTAAACAATTTCTTTGTATAACAAAGTAAAAAAAGCCTCAAATAAAGTAAAATCAACCCAAGAGACATTTAATAAACTAATTGTTTTCTCTATCAAAACTCAGATCAGTGGGTCTGTACAGGAGTTGGTAGATTTTGAATTCCAGGCGATTGTAATGGGGATATTTTTCTTACTAAATAATTTTGTAAAATTCCTCCACTTTCCTATGTCCCTCCACCGTTATTCCGTTATTTATACTTTACTCGCGTCCGTTATTCTCCCCTCATTCATAAACTAGCCATTACCTGCTTCCTTCCACCAAATTATCGGTTTCCTCTGTGATCTATTCCCTCCAAACTTCAACTCTGCCATTCTCCTTGGATTTCTTTCATTTTACATTCTCATTACGTGTCCATACCATTTCATATTTGCTTCTTCTACTATCTGTGGTATATCTGTCACACAAACATCTTCGTGACTAACCCTAACGCTCATGTTGACATCTAGTACACCCCTCAAAAATACCATTCAAGATACGTGAACCAAAACGTAAATTCTGTTACATTTCATCTTAATATACCTTCTTCGTACCTTTAATATAAACTTAATACAAGGCAGATAACCCAGAGAGGTATTAACTCATGATGGAAATATAAAATAGATATAAAGAACCTTTGTTTTTATTTTAGAACTCTTGTGGTTTATTTTTCATTCAAAATCTTCATTCAGTTTTAATCCAACAACCGTCCCTTCCCCAATTACTTCACGTTTGACGCTCCCTGTATCACTAAGTCTTACCTCAGCAGATATATTTTCCTGCGCACACGTCACGTAGTCCCTTAGAACATTAAAAAGGAAAAAAAGATCACCATTTCCCTTTCCTATTGGTCAGAATTTATTTCAACTGTGTACAAAAAACCGAAACAGTTCTGACATTCGGTGATGTGAGCTATCAGGTTCTGTTGGATTACCATTCGAAAGTAGATAGGACTATATCTGGTTTACGTAACTTGAAGGAAATTGTATTGGTGTTTGGAGAAGTCATCAAGATAGTTAGGATTAGGAATTAAGATATTTGGGTAAGAGTTTCATGATACCAATGGTTTTATTTGAATATTGGTTATGTTAGTTATAATTAAAGCAAGAAATGAAAATACAACAATTTATTAATTATTTTTGAAGTGATTATAAAATATTTTCAAGGTTGTACTTATGTCAGTGAAAATATGATATCTAATGCATTTTATGTATAATTAAATTATTATCAATTAAACTTAGTTACTTTATAGTTAAAATTGATATTGAAAATAAAATATGAATTATTGCCAAAGGTAAGGAAAACATCTCATTTGGTGCGACTCTTCTAACATAGTAAATACAAACTTTATTCTTTTTAGGAACAAGAGAAAAATAATATAATAGAGTCAAAAAGTTGCTGAGAATATTCCTAATAACAAGAAAATTGAAATGGTTGTTTGAAATAAAATACGGAGGCCAAATGCTACAGGATGGTTAACATGAAGTAGTAGAGAAAGCACGTGAGAGATGGAATGGTCGTGTAATAAGGTTGGAAAAGGGGATGATCCCAAGGAGAATAAAGGAATTGAAGAATGTAGGGGAAAGATCGCAGGAGGGACCAAAAATAGGATGTAAGAGCAGGTAGCAGCAAGTATGTGAGTGAGGAGAGAAGAATAAATATGAGCGAAGGTGGAAGAATGGTGGAAGAAAAGAGGGAAAGGAAGGCGTTTTACTAAACAGACCCAGCCACAGGTTGGAAACGGTCACTGATGATGATGATGGTCTTTGCACCTTTTCAGACTGATAGAAAAATACTAAAAACATTTTTAATATGTATTGTCTGACAACCTAATTTATTCCATAGTCTTTCTCCAAATTGAGTTATGGTTCTCAATTAGATTCCCAGCTTAGCAAAATAATCTATAATAATTATTGTTTACTCCGCTTTTACAGTGATGAATTAACGTCCATGGAACTGAGCGTTGTATATGCTATTAAATTAAATTAGTTTGTAAGTCATGTGCTATTATAATCAGTAGTTTCATAAAGTTCACATTAAATAACCTAAATATTAATTAATTGTTATACATTAATTTATTGAATATATGAAACACTTTACCAAACAAAGTCAATTTTATGACTTTTCTTTTTGTCCCCACGTCTCATTGCCTGTTAATGTTAATACATATTTGTACTAATTACCCTAATTACGCTAGGCGGTATGGATGAGGAAAATTGAATTTAGAGAAAGTTTACTCTCATCAGCATTTAGAGAGAGTGGAAAACCATTTATAGAAAATAACATTTACTTTATCCAACCGGGATTAAAACCTCGAGCTCCCCATCATCGGCAATCCAGTCTATTGCAAAAGTTACGCCATTGAAGTGGGTCACATGACATACAGAAAATATTTTCCAAAACGATGAACACGAGACTACGTTTAAGTACGTTTCCAAATGATAAAAAAAAGGTAAAGATTATCATGAATGGACTTGAATTGACAGCTACAAACTCTACTGAAAAAAATAATGTATTCATACGTCAAACCATTAAATGATCATTCCCAGCTGTCATTTTTGACAGATACCAATACCACCCACGCCTGTGGACACGCGGACTAAATATCAAACTCATATCATCTGGTTTGCTGTTGATGGTTAAGTCGGGGTTAGATTACCTGCAGAATATATCAAAATAATATTATCCTAAATGTTATTTTCATTCGGCACAAAAAGGTAGACATGTTTTCTCAATAATGTACCTTCCTAAACTATACTAAATAAATATAATTAAATTTGTACAGCCTGGACAAATAGTGAAGCACGGAAAGTCTTTTTTTCCAGTTACTGGTAGGTCAAGGTTTAAATCCTGGGCGAATATAGTAAGTTTGGATTTCCCTAAATATTTAACTACACTTTCTTCAAGCAAATGGGGGTACATTTCCTCTTACTACGCACACCCAATTAGTGTACTAATAGTAAGTAAAAACAAATTAAAAATGTAGGAATGCTGCTAAAAACTAATAATATTATGGCTAATATTTTGAAATGATGATTTCAGAAACAAATTTTGTATTTTATAAACAGTTTTTGTCTGTAATCTCAATAAAATAAGTTGAAAATAGTTCTTGAATAGGATATAATTGCAATATGTTCATCTAATTCAAACTCAATTTAAAAAAAATCAATATATTATTTAAAATAGATCAATAAATCCTAGTGTAAAACTAATTTATTTGTACCCATAATTATATATACAACACTTAATTTTAAAGTTAAAATGTTTGGTTTGAAAACTGTCCCGGAATGGTAAATTTGGTTTTGATGACCACTTGGTGATAGAAATTTTCCTGTAGGTAAAAAAATATCTGATACTTACAAAAGTTGCTTAAACTAAATTAATGTATTCATACTTCAAGCTATGAGATTTGCTAGCGTCACTTTTAATAAAAAGTATCAATAGATACCATAATATAAAATAATATTAAATAGGTATAGAGCTACATATTTCTATCTGGACTAAGATAACATGTTTACTCCTTATAATTACTCCTTTCTTCCTTACTAACATTCTTATTAAGTGCTGTAAGTTTCTACCTCCATACCCACAGACCATAATAAAAGATACCGGAACCTAAACCCACGCACCCGTTGAGGTGGGTGACCAAATATCGAATCAACCGTGATTTAAAGCGGATTCTTTCCTTTCGGGGGTGTCTGTAAAAAATACTGTCGGTCTAGCCTGATACTGCTTTCAACCGTTGATTTCATGCGCCACACACACAACTAGACAATCGCAACACACAGACACAAACTAGAAAATCGCATCACACACACAAACTAGACAATCGCAACACACACACAAACTAGACAATCGCAACACACACAAACTAGACAATCGCAACACACACAAACTAGACAATCGCAACAAACACACACACAAACTAGACTATCGCAACACACACACACAAACTATACAATCGCAACACACACACACAAATTATACAATCGCAACACACACACAAACTAAACAATCGCAACAAACACACACACAAACTAGACAATCGCAACACACACACACAAACTAGACAATCGCAACACACACACACACAAACTAGACAATCGCCACACACACACACAAACTACACAATCGCAACACACACCCCCACACAAACTAGACAATCGCAACACACAAACACAAACTAGACAATCGCAACACAACCCCACACCATTCTTAACCAACCTCAAGACAAATCCCTTCCCCATCACTAACCTTAGAACGCTGGAAGAAAGAATAAAGAAAGGGTGGTCTTGAAATAAATGTGTTTTGGTTCCCATTTGTCGCCATTTGTTAAAAGTGCAAAGAGGTCGTGGTGCGCACGAGGAAGGGATCAGGAAAACAGAAGAAAGGGAGAGAGATGCTGTGCGTGTGTGTGTGTTTGTTCGAAATGTCACGCACATTAGGGCACTTAACAACGTTCGGGCAAGAACAGAACCGCCTTTGGTTCTCCCTTAAGTCAATACCTTCGGTTGGGTATCAATACATCTATTACAGTTCCGCAAACACACACACACGTACGAATGGTAGGGAACAAGGAAAGAGGGATTGGAGGGAATGGTGGAGAGAAAAAGAGAGGAGTGGGAAAAAAAGAATGAGGGTTTTGGTTTGAATAAAGTTCTTCAATGATATTTTAAAAGTGGATTTTTTTTTCCGTAGGCCAGATTTAAAATGAAGAATGTTATTTGACCTCTAGAAAAATTATTATATCTACTTTTACGCACTCATAGTTCAAGTCATGTGTTAAACAGCTGTAGCTTTGATAGATATTTATTATTTTTATTTATTTATTTGAGATATTTAACGTGCAATTTATGAACCGACTGATTATATTAGTACGAGAGAATTTCTATGATTATGGGCAAAAGGTGCTACCAATTTTTCCGTTACAGGTATTTTAACATACCTCCCACGGTTCTCTTAAATTCCACAATCAACATGAGACCGACGGCTTTACTTCCCCTCCGAAGAAAGTTTTGCTATGAAATCTTAACGTTCAAGAAAAATTCGTTGACCTCGGCTGGGTTTGAACCCGTGAGCAACGGGTCTTGAGGGGAGCACTTTAGCCCAAGACCCGTTTGATGGGTATTATCAGTACAGTACTTTATCTGATAGATAGACGATTTGCTAGATCTTCTTTCTCCTAATAATGCATCAAGCCTTGTGATCTGCATCTATCACTTTTGATAAATGCCTGTGAAATAACACTATTGATACCGTAAACTGATATCAATACCAACATATTTTTCTAAAAAAGTATTTTACTACCAAATACTATTACATCGTTTTTTACTCTGAACCACATGGGTCTATGGTTTTAATCAAACTAGTTGTAATGATGACAAATTTCTTCTTTATTATTCTTGATAAGTTTTAGTTTGGTATCTTATCCCATGTATACATAAACCTACGCGGTTAGGCATTTTACTACACTTCCGGACTATTCGCATTCTTACACTAATGGGGAAATAAGAGTGAGTAAAATGTGTATTCGCATTTGTGTGAAAACATTCGATGAAAAAGCATCCTCATACACACGGCCATGATTTGAAGTTAAATCTTCATGTCGCCTGCATCCCAGACAAAGTGAATATCAAGTCAAGTCAAGTAAAGCGTGAACTCTGAAGATTAGAAAGTCTTTGATTCAATAATATTGTATATTTATTCAATGATAATACTTTAGAACAGCATATGTATTTTGTTCAGATAGCTTCATGTTGTTTTTTATCACTTTTTTCTATCACTAAGTCTTAATACTCGTTCAGCCTGTACGCATAAACTTATTATTAATTCTAAAAGTAAGGCATGAAAAGTTTTTTTTAATATTAAGTGCACCCACAATGACATGGGGATAGGATGGGATTTTTTTTAAAATATATATTCATATATAAAGATCTTTTAACAATTTTCCTCGGGTGAGATACGATCCTTGGCCTTCCCGCCCCCAGAAATCCAGTCTATATCGAGCCTAATGCCTTGAGCCACGTGGCCACCAGTAAAAATAAACGACTATTTACTACTGATTATATGTTTATATATTTAATCTATATTTATACAAAGTAAGTTTCCGATATGACGATGGCTTATTGATCGCCCATTTAGTAAAACATAATGTGCTACCTTGGTCCAGTCTTAGTGTCTCTGGTTACCAAACCAAGGACCATAGGTTAAATATTCAACATGGTCAAAAATGTATCTTCTGTCGATTGTCGGTCGGGAATCTGAGGGTTGTGTCTGTTATCCAGTTAAGTTAGTCTGTAAGTTGTATGTTTATATAATCAGTTGGTTAGAGAAGTGCAAGCTAAATACATCAGCAACCAAACAAGTAAATAACGGCTGGTTATTATTATATGTTCTGTCTTGCGACAGGTCCATTCCTTTTGTCAACGAAACTTAGACCTCCAATTCACCCTATCCTCTACCACCTCCTTCAGCTCCCAGAATTATTTTATCTCTTTCAAGTCATCTAGTATTTGAATCTTCCTTCTTCCTTAGCTCCTCTTTCAATTCCTTCCCTCAACCTTCACTTCTATAACGTCGTGCAGAAGACAGTTTCTTCTAAGGATGTGTCTGTTCCAGTTTGCTTTGCGCCGAAGAATCACATCCAAAATTGTACTCTTTTGACCCCACTCTTCCTAGGACTAGTCAATTTATACCTTGCCTGTCCACCTGATCTTCCCAAGTCTTCTCCAGTATCACATTTCAAAAATCTCCAAGTATTTATTTTCCATCTTACTAAGAGTCCAAGTTTCTGCTCCATACAGTGCGATGTTCCGATTGTAGAATTTAATCACTTTCTCCCTCAGTTCCAAACTCAACTTGCTGGTCAGCAGTAACTTCTTGTTGAAAGCTTCCTTGGTCTTGACGATCCTCGACATAATTTTCTTGGTGCAGTAGGCATCCTTTGTCAGCAGACTTCCCAAGTACTTGAACTTATCTAAGTTTTCCAATTCCTGGTTTTCATGATGCAAGGAATAAATGTAACGGAAATAGCTATTAATATTTCTACTGCCAACATGATCGGGTTTAACTACGTTATTTATGTGCAAAAATAAAAGGTCAAAAATGTAATCTCACGGTTGGGGTGGAAAAGAAAAAAAATGAACTATAGAGATACTTCTAGAGAGAGAAATAATCTACCTATTGTGCAACAAAAAAATTGTCTTCTAAAGCACCCAGTCGAGTTCGAACTCCGGACGCATAGTTGGAAAGACCTGAGAATAAAACTGGGAACCAGTGGACTAAATCAAACCCAACAAAACTTGTGTGTGTGTGTGTGTGTGTGTCTGGGAGGAAAATGAGAGGGATATAAAGATTGATCGGGATTGAATTATTAAGGAGTTACAGAATAAACCAATTTTCGGGTTTTCAATTGTTTAAAAATTAATCCAAATATAAAATTGTCTTTGAAGACCTTATCGGCTACAGTATACTTTCTAAATATAAATAATGTTAGTGAATATGATAAATTACATAAATCAACATGGAGATGTAAGTCAGTTTAATAGACCTTTTATCTTTTGTGAATTTTATATTACAATCAAATATTCACGAGTAAATAAGAGATTTGTTCCATAACCTTAACATTATATTTTTAAAAAAACCTAAGCTGAGGCTGCTCCTATAAAGTTGGTTGATTTCTTGTTGTATTTTTTTCCTCCAGTAAAAGCCTATATTTCTACTATTATTCATAGATGTATCAGAAAACCTTATAAGCGAGTGACCAAAGAAAAATTTGGAACTAGAGAAATTCGACAGAAATGGTTGTGTGTAAGTATTTAAAAGTGTTATGAAATGTGCCAAAATGTTCATTACATACTATGCCAAAATGTATATTTATTTCTCTCTTATGACATTTATAATATATTTTTTATTCCAACCCTAACTTATTACTCACACAATATAGCTATTTGTGCTTATAACTTTTAGACAAAAATTGAAAATATACACAAATAATAATATTAGATTGCCCTCTTAGGATTTAAGTGAGTTTTACGTAGGAAACATATATTTAAGCAAATTTGACTGCATGTAGGTGTAAACTTATATTTCTTAACCTATAGTCCAAAATATTAAGTACTATAAACTTTTCACACATTCAATCTAAACTAATTTATATTGTATATAATAAGACCAAAATAAATAGCTTTTGAAGAATTGTAAGTAACACAAAGTCATAGATAGAGTAGAAACGCTTTAAAAAACAATACCCTTAATATATGAGAATCGATATGAGGAATATAGCTTTGTGGTTGCAAATCAACGTGGCATGAATAATTAGACTATATATTTTTTACTCGCTTTTCTCATTGGGGAATCTGACCCCAAACCCCCAATGAGTTTTATTTGCAGATGGATGTAAACTAATATAATTCCAGAGCCGCTTTCGATAGGTCTTACCGTTTAGCCACAAAATACCTCCAAAGGAAGGTCCACACCAACTTCAAAGTTGCTCCGCTATTTTGAATTTTTTTCGGAGGTTAATTTTTTAAAATACTTTTTGGAACTTTCTCGTCTGTTACAGGCTAGAAGCTATAAGTTTGCCAAATTTCAAGTTTCTATCTCATCTGGAAGTGAGTAAACATTAATGTCAGTGAGTGAGTCAGCCATATGGTTTTATAGTATAGTGATGGAATTTCTTTTGGTAAAATCTTCAAAAATGTTAGTCCAAGGAATACAAGATATATATTCAAATAATCTTGGTTATATTATTGAAGTGTTAACATATCTGGTCGTCCTCAGTGCTCTTGGGGTATAGTGCTCGCCTCAGGACCCTATGTTCATGTGTTCAAACACAGTTGAGAACATCAGATTTCTTTTAAATAATACAAATCCGCAGCAAAACTTCCTACCAAGGGGAATAAAGTCGTCGGTTCCATGTTGATTGTGGAGTGTAATATAAACCTGGTAAGTTTGTGAAAATATTTTCCTAACAAAATTGATGGAAGCTTTTCTCGCTCGCTCATAGAATTTCAGTGTGGAATACAACTAACGCATTTTCTCAACTCTACTAATACACAAGCCTTTTACCAGATGGAGCGGACAGCAATAGCCTGCTGAAGGAATGAGTGCTTGTCCAGCTCTGGATTGATTAAAGGTGACCCATCCCAACCTTCAAGTAGAAGAATCATCATCATCATCATCAATATCAGACTAAAGAGTCAGTGAAACTTTTTCATTAAGTCAACAAACACTGTAGCTAATAAGAAAGCTCGGGGATACAGATGTAACCGCTATTAATTGGTTGTTTTTTCAAGCACTGCTTTTCACTACCCGTTCGGGTTATTTGCATATTCCCTAATCGCACCAAGGTTTTAGGGATGAGGAAGATCAAACTTAGATTAAGTTTACCTGCATTTTCTTGGAAAGAGTGTAAAATCCATTTAGAAATGCTAGCCTCAGTACATCCGACAGGGATTCGAACCCTGATATTCCCTTCATAGGTAATTCAGTCTATTACGAAAGAGATGCCTTAAACCATGTGACCACTAAAGGGGGTTGAATTGAGCTTATTATTTCATTTTAACTAATTTGATATTTCTTCTCTTAATTCTCGTAGAGTGAATTAAACGGTGGGATAGAGAGAGAACAAGCTAAGATCACATGGTTGCAGTTTTTATGACGACCACTGTTTTTTTTCTTTTCTAAAATAAACAAAATATTGGTTAAGTATATATGTTTAGTGTAATTTTCTACGCATACTAAACTTAACAGTTCTTGAATATTTGTCATCAGCAGTGTGTAATTTTACCGGAAACATTTTAAATTAAGAAAAATAATAGTCCTGGTAAAATTAAGTAATACTCATGCCAGATATTAAAAAACTGTAGAGATTACCATGTGCATAAAATTAAATCAAATTTATCTGCTGAAGTGGTATTTTATTTAATTTGGCCAATAATATATATTTTTTCTTATACAATGAGATAAACATAGACTCGAGTTCACTTATTCCCCATTTTAGTGTCAATTTTTATCATTTTAATACCTTAAACGCACTAGAACTAGTTGGAAAAGTGTCCGGAAAGTAGATGTTTGTTCACTAAATGTTTTGTGGTGCAATCAGATCATATTCTGTTATTAAAATTTATTTTAGATAAATTAATAGCCATGGACGCTCATAAAGGAATTAAAAGAGGGACTTGAGACCCCCTTATCACTCTGAAATACTTACTTTATTGAAAAATAAAATCGTCTATTTGGAATTTGGCTGAAATTTGCTCTTAACAACTTTAAATCACCAATATCCGAATTAACAGAGATAAACAAGATAAAATGTAGATTTACTCCCATTCCCTCTTTAACTGCTTTCTTTTCATTTTGTTCTGTTCAATAAACTTGTGAAAATTTAATATTCTTTTCAATGGGTTCTCAGTTGCAATTCAATTCAATATTTATTTTTCAGAAACTGTTTTTCTTCTTTATCTTTTTTTAAAAAAACTAGCTCATAAAACTCATAACTCAGAATTATGTTCAGATGCTCTAAAATTCCCCCCCACAAGTTTAAATTTCTGACGTTTCCTCTCTCGAGGGGGGAGGTGGGAGTGGTACCACGCACCCGACAGATGCGAATCCAATCCACCCCTCCATTTGGAAAACCCACACGGGCAACCTTGGCTATAGCCCCCACAGTAGCTTGACAATTTAATCCATCAGAAACGTAATGTTATTATACATCTATGATCCCTGACGCTCTATCAGAAAGAAGCGAGGAAGTCGTAAGAAGAGACAAATGGTCCCCAGTCCTCGCCTCATTCCCACTTTCCTTCTTTACTTTTTTTTTTTGGCACACAATTTATTCCAAGTTTTGTGTTCGCTCACAATCTCTGTAGGGGCACCCGCTTGATTTTTTACATCCTACTCCTTCCCTCATATGGCATTAACAGATGAGTCTTTACGACGATCATATAAATGGTTTGTAAGCTTTATCAAACTTAGAGGAATAATTTTAACTTCTCATAGATTGTAAGCCCAATCGCGGAAATGTTCGACTTTCAGACTATGATGGAGCTTCGAATTTTATGTGTCCCACAACTCAAAAAGTAGTCCTAACAATTATGTCTGTCTCCATGTTTGAATTTTTGTCCTTCTGACTATCCAGTGCTACGGAATAAATGGTTTAATGTATTTCGTTAAATATTGATCTGTAGATGTTACATAGTCAAACTTCAAGGCAAAAATTGTGAAATTTCTATTAGCATAGCTTAGCTTAGATTATCATTCTGTGTGAACCAACACATTTAAACATATGGTCTGCTATTTTTCTAAACGCTAGCAGAGCAAATATTAGCTTAGCTTAGCGTTCTATGTGAATCAGCCTTAACTCCTTAGAAAAATAGTGGGCCATATATTTAAATGTGGTGGTTCACACATAAAGCTAAGTTAGGCTGAGCTAAGCTATGCTATGTCTTGCTACACCACGCTATGTTTTTTCCCGATTGCTGGCCGGGGAATTTTTCCATCTCTTATCTTGAGCCATGTTAGGTCGCGCATGCGCATAACGCAGTCTGGGCTCCGTGTTGAAAAGACCGTGCTGGATTGTTGAAAATAGCTAAAGAAGTGTTGAAGTTTGGTTTTCAGTTTGTTTCACGTATATTTAAGTAATAGTCTATTTAAGTTTAATATTTAATAAATATTCTTATATTATAATGGAAGCGTTTATTTAACAAGTCAAACCTCTACCTCCTAAATTTTCTTTGTCATCCAAAACAACTGATAACAGCAGCATCTTCAGTGACCTGATGGTCAGGGTGTCTAACTTCTGTGCTGGGGTACGGGGTTCAATCCTCGGTCCCGGAACGGATTTATCTGATAGCCAAACCCTTCCTTCACCTCTGACAAGACTTGTATTAATCACAACTTGTGAATGTGGGGAATTCTAGATCTCCATCCGTGGTTCAGATCCCACGTTAAACTGTAGGTCCTCCATTTCATATCACAATCACCCTACCATTACACATCAGCGTAAAAACATATAACCCGAAAGTTTAGTAAGACGTCTTGCTAATAATAATAATAATAATAATAATAATATTAAAGACAGCATATTCTCTTCCTCAGTACTATCACCTTAACTAAAACAAGACATTTTGGAGAACGCCATAACTATACGTCACTGGCACAGACCAGAGAGAAACAATAATGAATTCGGTAGAGAAAAGAAGGATGATAGTTTAGCTTAGCTTAGAATTTTGTGTGTACCGGCCTTTACACCCGGTGGTCCTGGGATTAGAGTCTTATGCAGATTCTGAGCAATACTAATAATTTTAGTAAAATCCCAGAGTTAGAAAGTAGTCATATTAAAACACAATATTTTTTTTTACTAAACCTAGGTAGCCAATTAGATTTTTTTAGTAGTATGTAACATATGACCAGGAAGGACTTTGACAGCCATTTCGGTCACCTTATGTTTGTACTGTTAGCCACTCTGTTGGCACAACGTTGCCCAGGGTACACCAATGGAGGTTGTCTGCATGTCGTACCCGCATTAAGATGATGGGATGATGGTTGTTATGGAGTTGTGGAGCTGGGTTGAGTATTAACTTAACTTAAGCCTAATTTACCAAACCCTGGTGAACGTTAGGTACATTCTCCTTAAGGGAAGGATAACCAAGCGGGAATTGAACCAGGGACTCTTAGGCTTGTGGTCAGGTACACTCGCCACTACACAACAGGACCGGATAGCCAATTATATGTTGAACTTAAATAAAATTAAAACATTTTTTAACAGTAGACCTACAAGATTTTGGTGTTTACTTGGAATAGCTCGAAACCATTTTCTATGATCCTATAAATGCATAGATTTATTACATAGGATAAAAGTTGTCATTTTCCCCTTTGTATTGGTATTTGTACTTTCCTCCTCTCCTGTTTGTTGTCCTATTGCCAGGGACGCTATAAGACAACTTGTATTTCTGTCGTTTATGAATTTCTGCTTCTTTATTCTGGCATATTAAGAAATACCTTTAACAAATTGGCGTAATAAATAACGAAAGTAAAAGGAAATCAGCCTGAATGACATGGAGGAGATCCAATTTGGAATCGCGTAGCCTATTGAGTATGATCATGAAGATAAATAACTATTTAAGGGGTAATATGATTACAGTTAGGATTGGCTATACGAATAAATTTAACTAATTTTGACCCACAAGGCCAGGATTCACTATTGACATAGTACACTTGTTTAGTTAAATTATGATACCAGGCCTCCACCGTGGTTCGGATTCCACGTTAAACTGTAGGTCCTCCATTTCATCTCACAATAATCCTACCATTATGCATTAGCGTAAGTGCGTATAACCCGAACGTGTAGTAAGACGCGGTGCTAATAATAATAAATTATGACTTTCCATCCTCTCCCCAAGCGAGTATATTTTACTAGATCTTACTATACTTATCCCTATCTCTCTTAGATATATGGCTCACGTTAATGACTGTTATCTCTGACAGATAACACTAAAAAGAATAACTAAAATAAAAAAATCAATAACTTCTTTACTTGCATTAGTCTAGAAAAAAATATTAGTGACTAACCACAGTTGGTATGAATATTTCCCAGTCCACCCAGTCGGAACTAAACCATGACCTTCAGCATCATAATCAACGTGAAAACAGATTAGCAAAATCCTAAACTAGAGCCTGTAGCTATTTAGAAAATCAAATTTTAACGTCATTATATCTCCAACATACAAACATTTCTCTTAATCCGAAACACAAACTTGCGGAAGTATAGTCATAGGGTCTAATATTCTTAAAGAGAAATCGGAAATTGGGTGATCACGATCTCTCCAATCCCACAAATAAAAACATGGCCGAGAGCCATCAAGACCCTATCCCAATAATCGATTATAAATAATCAATTATTGGGAGCTAGGGGGGCATTGGACCACGTGCGCATGCCAGATCCCGTATTTAGTTGCACCGCCGTGGAGCCTGCGGTCATGAACAATTCGACTGGCAACCGGAAGTGAAGCTGTATAGGGTGGAAGTCAAAGTGATGGGGGGGAGAACCTCCCTTTACTACCCCACAGCTCAACCACTCCTCTTAATAATAGATTTGTTCAGTTAATGCACTTATTGATCTGTTATTGATGAATAATAGGTTAGGATTCAAAATGATGACTCACCCTTAGGCAAGTAAATGTAATTACCTCCGTCCCCCCACC
Organism: Timema californicum; assembly: GCA_902141385.1. Taxonomy (NCBI): domain Eukaryota; kingdom Metazoa; phylum Arthropoda; class Insecta; order Phasmatodea; family Timematidae; genus Timema; species Timema californicum. The sequence goes on along the minus strand of CABFOW010001091.1, from coordinate 156,975 downwards.
ACTATCATTCCACCACAAGTATTATAGTTGCAATGATAGTTGAATAATTGACAGGTTTGATTGAGCAGACTAGTGTTGCCTATATCACTGCTGATTTTAAAGCAATAAATTATTCAAAGATACTTTATCACACTTAGGATTCTTTAAAACAATTAATCATTTTATCTTTTACTCTGCCACCAAAATTAAATCAATACCATTTCATTGTATATATTTTTTTTTCCATCCGTATATATCTTGAAATCATCCATAGTAAACCTTGTATTGGTAGTTTCAGTAAATTAAATAATCACAATAAATGTTTTGAATTGATTAAAAATAAATATCCATGTGGTATCTTTGTCCTTTCAGGTTTCTTTCTCCAATTTAACGATACCCTAGAGAGTTATCATTTAGGATGACATCTTTATGATGAAAATCTGAAACGTTAAGACTCCAAGATGGTGGATACAAAATAGCGGGAGAAACGTACAAATGGAGTCCTAGAGCTATAAAATTTATGTATGGATGTTATGGAGCATGCTATATTTGTGGTATCTTGAAATATTCAAAATGGTGAACGAAGTGTTAGAAATTTTAAGTTTTGTATGAATGTAAAACAAGTAAACTATCTGTTTTAATATTTAAACACACATATTTTTTTTATCAGAAAACGAGTAACACATTAAATTAAATACACAAACATGCCTAATATAATTTTATGTTTTAACAGGATAGCTAGAAAAAACCTTATGTAAATATATATTTTATCTATATGAATGAATCCCTTTAAATTGATCTCTCTCTCTCTCTCTCTCTTTGTGTCTATACATACATACATATGTATGTTTAGACATATATATATATATTTATACACGCAAACATAAAATTACACTTTAGTATTAGGAAATTGAATGATCATTTACACTCTGAAGTATATAACCTATCCCTATCTGAGATAATTATAGCCAGTCCACCTCATTACACCCTATCCCTATATTTAACTAGTTATATCCAGTTCAACTAATTACACCCTATATCTTACAGGTCAATTCTAATGCTATCATCTTATATGCGGTTATATCTTCCCAATGTGTTTGCCAGCCAGTTCCCTGAACTCTTGTTCTAGATTCTCCCATAAGCATTGTATGACCTACCCACCGTAATCTACCAGACTTTATTATCCTAACAATTTCGTGTGATTAGTACAGGGTATATAGCTCATCATTGTGTAACACTTTCCATTCCCCAGTAGTTTAAATCTTTTTTTGAACCAAATATCTTACTATCTTGTTTTAGGACACAATAAATTTGTTTTCGTGTTTCATGCACATAAATAACAAAATTACTATTATTATTATTAGCACCGCGTCTTACTACCCGTTCGGGTTGTACGCACTTACGCTCATGTGTAATGGTAGGGTGATTGTGAGATGAAATGGAGGACCTACAGTTTAACGTGGAATCCGAACCACGGTGGAGGCCTGGCATTCCCCACATTCACAAGATGTCTTGTCAGAGGTGAAGGAAGGGTTTGGTAATCAGATAAATCTTTGCCGCGAACAAAATTACTGTTTTATCTATTCTAAATTCTACGTTTAATGAAAGCAGGCGAGATGTCGACTACTTAATATTTGGCTAGTAGCATGCATTTCCTGACTGTATTATTTTCCTAAATGTTTAAGCTCATTAACCCTATCAAATGATATGTTATTCAGAGTAATCTCTAAAATTACCACCAACATTCTCAGGCCTCACATAAAAAAGCTTCAGAAAACATGTTAAAAATGATATCACATTTGATAAACAGCCAGTCTTATTTCAACTGTGTAATGTACCATTCAAAGAGACTGGGAGGATGTTGTTAAAAGGTTATCACTTCCTCTGTGAGCAGAGGGGAAGTGGAGTGGGCAATGGCGAGGTAAGGGTGATTGTAGGGAGTCATCACGAGAAGTTCTACCAAACAGTCCTTTTTATGATCAACGGAGCTAAGATTTTTAATGAACGTCAGCATCTTGTGACGGGAAACACTTTTTTTTTATAAGAGTTATAAGACCAAGATATGTAGGGTTACGACGTTTTTTCCAATCAGGCGTCAAAGATATCAACCCACCAGTAGTGATTCACTGCTAGGTTGAAGTATGTCTGACATGAAGGATATGCAATGTAACAATTTTACTACTTCCTTTTAACACAATATATTGTATTTCTTTGTCAAGCTTGTAAGTTTGATTATATAGACACATAAATATTAAATCTATCAATCGTGAAGTTATCTTTATCACCGCGTCTTACTACCTGTTAAGGTTATACGCATATATGATAATTATTCTAATAGCTTATGGATAAGGAAGGGATAATTTTATAGGTAATATACCGGAATTTGCTTGAAAGGAGAGTAGGAAACCATTAAGAGAATCCCGCCATTATTAGACTCCACCAGGATCCAAAACCCGATCTCTCCTTCATAAGCAGGCCAGTCTAATACGAGAGAGGCGTGTTATATCATTAGAGCACCAAAGCGAGTTTTTATGGAGTTAAGATTTTTTTTAGTAAGTTTTGTTTGAGTAGCAGCACAGTGGCTAGTTTAATTTAGAATTCCTTACGGCTTTCAAAATAGCTTAGCGCCAATAATATTTTTTTGTGTTTGAAAGGGCCCCCATAAGTATCAAAATGTATGTAGGTACAGACTTATCTGAGAAGTATTAGTTTTAAAATGATATCTAACAATACCCTGACGAATTTGAAAGATTTTTAACTTATATTTTATCAATGATGTCTTGAGACTTAAGAACTTAAAATATTTCTGATTTGTAACCAGTTTTGTAATATTTATTAATTTAAGTTATACAATAAACCGCATATAATTAGATGGAGACTATATATAAGACTCATATATAAATTTGTTTACCAATGATTGGTATGTCAAGGTTCGAATCTTGAATGAATGTTCTGAGAGGGGTTTATTTCCTGATTGTTTTTCCACACTCCCTTCAAGTAAATGTGGGTACACTTACTCTAACCTTAACCTTATTCTTCCATACTCCATTATATTAATTAAAAATCGTTAAGTTTAAATGGGTATTAAGATGTGACGAAACAAATAATATATAAGTTATATTTAATCAATTTTGTTGAGATTACAGCATTTTTAAAATAACGAAAGTAGTTTAAAGTTTGAAAGTATGTATGGAAAGCCCATGAAAGCTAAATGAATTATTAATAATTATGTCATCATCATTATAATCATCAACTCTTCCCAGTTTGCAGCTGGGTCAGTTTAGTAAAATGCCTCCTTCTTCCTCTATCTTTCCATCACTCTTCCTCCTTTAATTTATTCCATTATTCTCCTCCCACTTAAACACTTTATGTTATTTGCTCCTTTCATCTCTTTATTGGCCTCATTTGCGAACTTTTCCCTACATGATTTATTTCCATAACTTTCTTTGATATAATAACTGTATATTTTTATTAATATATATCTATACTCACTATAAATATCTATTACTATATATATCATTATATTTATTAAAATTATATATGTATATGTATATAGTTAAAAACAAAGTTCATAAAACTGAGAATATATATTAATTTAATGCCGAAAGTTTTTTTAGTATCGCGTTTCAATACCTATATACGTTTACGAAATAACTATGCGAATAGGTTAGAGATGAGGTAGGTGTAGTTTAGAGAAAGTTTTCCCACATTCGCGTGGATAGAAAATGCGAGAACATTTTAGGGAAAGCCACATCAGTATACCTGACCGGGTTTCAAAACATGATCTTCCCGTCATCAGAAGGCCAGTCCAACACAAGAGTGACGCCTTAGACCATTCGACCACTGAAGCGGGTGGCCAAAAGTCACTTTTTTTATTTGGAAAAGCCATTTTTCTTATATTTACAACACTTAGCAAAACATAGGCTTAGACTAAGACCCTTTCTATCAAAGCACGCATTTTAAATCAATTAATCTATATTGATAGTTTTAACTAAATATTTCTAATTTCAAAATTCTGTTCTGGAGTAGTTATCACATTTTCATTTAAAAATTTATAGTTCGTTTACAATGCATCAATTTTTTCCCTTAATTTAAAACACGTATATAAAAAATAATACTTTCTAAATATTTTTGTAAAACATTTTCTTGCTAGAGTTTAATATTGTCTAAAATAATAAACTTGATAAAATATTAATTTGATTCTTCTCGATAGAAGATGGACTAAAATTCCGAAAAAGATTTTTCATGCATAAACATGATCTCAAAATACAACCAGGATCATTACCAACTTCAATTTAAATGCAAACAAAAGGTTTGCCACTTTTAGGGGATGTTCTTTACCACACCTATCCTCTGATTGATTACCTTGGAATGGTGTTTTCATGTACCCATCCTGCGGAAGGGAAGAACAGAAGCCGAAACTGATTTAGGTGTCGAAAGTCATTATTCCAGAGGAATATGTATACATGATTCCGTGTAAAACAGAGATAACTACAATCTCTCACAATAAACATTTCCTAGCTTGGTTTTGTTAGCAATTTTCCTTTTTATTTAAATCAAAATAAAATTATTTAAATACAAGAATAGTAACAATGATATTTTATTTATTTCAACTCGTCTAAATACCTTTTTTCGGCTTGCGCGAAAAAATAATTACGCCGATAGGAAAGGTATGAGGAAGGTAAAACTTTGCAGGAAATGTATCCCCATTTTCTCGAAGTGAGAGTGGGAATTAATTTTGTAAAAATCCTTTTCAATACATCCGGCTTATATTCGAACCCCGAACTCATTACCGGCAAACAAGACTAAATGAAGTTGATATTAGGCCACGCTATCATCAGAACGAGGGATACTAATACTACTATTAATAGTAATAAAAATAACTGGTAAATCTGCCCCCGATGGGGAGGATTGGGATTTAAATCTCGGTTCTGTGTAGTGAGAGAGGTTTTGCACTCTCCACTAAAATACGGGTAAAATTCGTCTAAGTTCTACCGGTCATCCCTTTCACATTAGTTTAGATAGAATAAGTATATTTCATACAACAAGAACTTGTTTTGAGTTGAAATAAATACGTATATGGGTCTTAATGGACTTTAATAATTATGAATTAACTATTAACTAAGTTTAGGTTAATTATTTTGGCACATTTACAAATATTTAAACTACACATTTACATCTCTGTTCACAAGTCATATATAATATGAAAGTATATAAATATTGACCCTGAAATCTTAGAAATAGCAATGAAAATTCCATTTAAATTTAGTATATTATTTATAAAAATATATTTTTAAGGATAATATTGTCATATTAGTGAGGTATACAAGGGTGCAATATCTGACAATAGCTCTATCACCACATCGTCAGAAACTAACTAGATCTAGTACAGACAACCAAATTCCAGGTAACCTATACTACCACTTAAATTAATATAAATAGACGGTCAGTATGAACTAAAATGGAAATACTACTTTATTAATTTTACCTGAGCTTAGTGTCAGAGGCCTTAAGAATACAACCTTTGCTTACACTTGATTGTAGTTATAAACGGTTTTAAGATGACGAATTGCGTACAATTTTCCCTACAGTATGAATCATTATTTGTTGAACCAAATCATTTTGTGGCTGTTTTGCATGGCCCATTAAAAATTGAAAAATGAAACTAGAAAATGTTACGTTTCACCAAAGAGTAATAACAAATATAAAATATATAATTATATTTATAATTAACAAAATTACATAAAGAATCATCATTGATGTAGAAATGATGCAGGTAAAATTAAAAGTCAATGAATCGCATGAATAGCGTTTTTTGTAATTCTATAAATAACGTAGGCTGAGGGGTAAAATCGATTTGGGGAGATTGAAAATGCTGAACAAACATAAATTTCAGAAAGGACCAAAATATTGTTTTTTTAGAGGCTAGCTTAGTGCTGTTAACACTATACATTACCTTCTTCGGTGGCTGCATGGTCTAAGACGATACTCTTACTATATACTAGATCAGCGATGACAGATAGCTTAGGGTTCGAATCTAGATCATGTATACTGAAGGTGGTCTCCCTTCACGCAAAGGTGGGTATACTTCCTTTAAATTTAACCTTCCTCATCCCCAAAACACTAGCGTGAATTTTAATCATAAACAGGTAATAAGCCACGTTGCTGAAAAACATTATAATTATATAAATGATAAATAGCACTATTAAAATAAATATTCAACAATTTAATATATATGTACTTTATTTTTATCACTGCCTCTTCATACCCGTTAGAGTTCTACACTTATGTGCTTAATTATGATAATGGTTTTAGGGATTAGGAAGGCTATATTTATAGGAAGTGTACCCACATTTGTGTGAAGGAGGTGGAAAACAATTTTTTTTAAACCTCACTACACCTTACTGAGACTCGAACCTTGATCGCTCCGTCATCATAAATCTAGTTTACTTCGAAATTAGTGTGTTAGAGCACGCAACCACTGACATAGGTTGTGTAGGTAGTATTCCCATTTTATGTTCTAGCGTTTATTTAACTGAACTGCAAAAATAAAATATAATAAGTTAGCTAAATATATTCCAGGGATTTTTTGTCATTTTTGGAGGGAACTAAATGATCTTAGATAAAAACTATAGTTTTTTAAAATAAGTGTTTTTCGTTTGATAAAACGTTTATAAAAACTAGGTTATAATATTTGATTTTAGATGTTAGTTTTTTTTATAAAACTATAGCTTAATATAAATACTTTAAATTCTGTATTTGATTCATTAATATATATTTCTAATATAAATATATATATGTGTGTATGTGTGTGTGTGTGTGTGTGTGTGTGGCACCACTAAAGAGTATTTCATATTTATTTACATATGGGCCCATAATATTACATTTTAATGAATCGTGGTTCATTTAAAATGTGATATTATGAGCATAGTATATAAATAAAGATTTTAATAGATTTTATTTTAGTGGTATTTTAAATGTTTATTAGGCCTATTTTAATGTAAACTTACAATGGTAATATAATATTGATACTACAGATTGGAATGGATAATATTACCATTTTCATTATCTTTATATTCCACATTTGTGGACAAGATGATGATAAAATAAAGCCCTTTCTTTTCGATACAAAATAAAAGATTATATTTCACACTCTCAACATCACGGTATTAAGGATTATATATATATACCAGTAAGCCCTTGCGAAACTTTCAAACATCAACATTCAACCTTCCCCTCGCCCCCCCAAAAATGATTTAATCTTTTGTTGTTATTGTTGGGTTGTTGAAACCAAATATTCAGCGAAGTAGCAAAAAGAGTTTATTTTCGGTAATTGATACAAAAATATTGTTAAATTTTTCTTTTAGCTTGGATTTTAAACAAAAAATGTGTTTTAACTCTAACCGAGTATACTATGTCAGAAGTTGGTAAAAAATCATATCCACTGATACCTCATTCATCGCTGTAGGCTTTGGATTAGTTGATAAAAAGGGATGTTGACAACATAAATAATATACGGTATATATATTCCTTATGTAATATATTTCCACAAAAAAGGTCATATGAACTTTAATATTATTATTATTATTATTATTAGCACCGCGTCTTACTACCCGTTCGGGTTATACGCACTTACGCTAATGTGTAATGGTAGGGTGATTTTGAGATGAAATGAAGGACCTACAGTTTAACGTGGAATCCGAACCATGGTGGAGACCTGGCATTCCTCACATTCACAATATGTCTTGTCAGAGGTGAAGGAAGGTTTTAGTAATCAGATAAATCTTTGCCGGGGAACTTTAATAATCATAGCATTGTTTAGTGCACATTTAATTAAATTATACCTCAATTTAAAATTAAATGTATATACAATTACACTAGTAAATATTTATTCCATAAATCTATCAATTAAATGTTAACTTTCGAGGGTGATTCCAACCTTTTAACGTTATTGCATACACATAAACATAACATAGCCTAACTGAAAGTTGGATTCTCTATGTTAATATTTTTAACACTCATTCAGTAAGTAGGCCTATGTACTAGCTAATACTGTAAATGAAAATGTATCTATTCTTAATTAAACTAAAAAAGACATACAAAATATAAATATTTATTTATTTAATTATGTATTTATATTTAAACTGTCCCCAACCCAGGCTATTTGGTGTATTAATATAAATAGTTTGAGAAGTGCTTATAGCCCGAACGGGTAGTAAGACGCGGTGCTAGTAATAATAATAGCAAAACGTAATAAAACATTACTACTCATCGTGAAAGACAAATATTTCACACGATAGAATTGTATCTCTGGAAATAAAGTAGATCACTAATACTCAAGGGATCCTGAACGAATATCCTTGTTGCCGTTACAAGACGAAACGTAATCCTACGCGAAATTCTATTTCATTCGTTCTGTTCTTTTAAGTCAACGCCTCCCCCCACACAGACGCCCCCGTTCTCCCTTCCCCTCTAACCACACAACTCTGTGCGTCTCGGCGTCACGTGACAAGAAGGCGGAGAGAAACAGTTGAACGCCTAAATGAGTAGAGAGGTGAAAGAGATTGAAACCATAGACTGTTGCTACTTTAGATCCTCTTCGCTTCCACCGAGTGATTCCTTTATCATTCACCGCTGCCAACTGCTACACGACACTGCTTTTTGCCTTTAGCGGCGCTTCCTCCGCACATAGGTTCGATAACGTTCAGCTGAAGGTACTAATCAAAAGGTGTCTACTAAAACCATCCTATCTATTGTTAGGCGTAATTAACTAAAACTACAGCTAATGTTACTTACCAGAGAAGACCTAGACAATCATTCTAAATATTCATTTAACTAATCTAACTATTATTATTATTAGCACCGCGTCTTACTACCCTTTCGGGTTATAAGCACTTACGCTAATGTGTAATGGTAGGGTGATTGTGATATGAAATGGAAGAGCTACAGCTTAACGTGAAATCCGAACCACGGTGGTAGTCTAGCATTCTACACATTCACAAGATGTCTTGTCAGAGGTGAAGGAAGGGTTTGTTAATCAGATAAATCTGTGCCGGGACCGTGGATTGAGCTCCGAACCCACAGCACATAAGTCCGACACCTTACCCCTAGACCACCAGGTCACCGTTACTATTCTAACTAAAATTATGGATAATATGGCGTATCACTTAATATACGATATTAAAGCTCCCTGATTATTTTTCAAATCCGATAAATGAAATATTAGCTAATGTTATTTACCATAGTAAACATAGAAAATTTAAAATTTTCACCAACTATACTAACTTAAACTACATTTAATATTAATTATGTAAATTAATACATATTCCTAGTTATTATTCAACTTTTTAATATTAACCTAATAAGATTTTTATTACCGCGTCTTACTGTCTGTTCAGGTTATATATGATGATTACTCTAACGTGATAGCGATGAGGAAGGGCGCGTTTTAGAGGTATTCTACTCACATTTCCCTGGAAGGAGTGTGGAAAACCGTTTAGGGAAAATAATCCTTATTATAACCGACCGTGGTTAGAACCCCGATCTCCCACGCATCAGCAACCCAGTATTGCATGATAGCCACTCCTCATAAAGTGCGGCCATCAAAGCGGGTGATTAAATTTTTAAGTTGATGAAGAGATAAATTTTTTTTTAAATAATCAACGTGGAACAGTGTGGCAATAGAAGTAAAAAAAAAGCAAAAAAAAATATTAACACCCTTTCACACCACTGGGATTCGAATTCTAAAGTTGTCCTCAACGATAATCACTGAATTTTATTGTGTTTTTTATTTTTGTGTTTGAAGTACATAATTAATATAACAATAACAAAATAAATACTACTGCAGATAACTTTTAAAATATTATATCAAACTAAAATAATAGTCAAAGAGAAATGGTCCAAGTTATTTAAATTAATATTGAGAGAAACATCTAACAACTTACTAATTTAAAAAATAAAATAAAAATATCGATACGTTTGCAAATCTTAACAAAATATGATTAATGTAAAATAAAGAAAGGCAGACCAAATTCTGATGTCACCTTTTAATTAAATTTTTCATCCCTACCCTAATCGAATGGCTCATTTATAGTTTGCCTGTTTAATGTGTTTTCAGGATAGACAAAGAAAGGATAATTATATATATTTTATAATCAGTTATAGTCCATTCACCACAGGAGTGGTCGTAACTGACAGCAAACAAAAGCTACCAGATCTTTTCTAATGCATTCATTTGATGAACCGTATTATCTACAATTTTTATTTTTATTTTTTGGCACTTTTAGCAGTTAAACTTTTAACAAATAATTTGTTTTAAATGTTTTTACCAATTCTTACATCTTCTGCTAGATTTAATCTACCACCACTTCTATGGTGAATTAACTCTATTATATAGATTATTGTATCTTATTATTTGGATCCGCAATGTAATTATAATTAGCTAATATATCATTTAACATCAATTTAAATCTTATCAAATTATAAATGTTTTTCAAAAAACTCAAGGAGAAATACACGAATATTTATTCAAACTCCTTTCCTGAGTCATCGTTGGGAACATTTAGTCATTAGGGATGACAAGATGATAAGTTTTGATATAAACTTCTTTGTGCTCCAAAATTAGACTTGATATGTAGCATAAGCTTGTAGTTTTCAGTAAGTTAACTAATTTATTTATTTTAACCAAATGCACACATAGATATTAAACAAATCTATCAATTTGGTGCCATAAAAAAATTGATATCATTAATTACTAGTTTTTATCTCACTTTATTTGTTTTTTTTTAGATTAATCGTTTAGATAGATACGAAACATGAAAAAGGAGATAAAAAAATTACTCTCTCTTACACAACAAAATAAAACACAAAACATGGTTCGCCCTTGCCTTCCATTTGTTTCTGTGTGAAATTTATGATCTGCGTCCAAAAGTTCATCAATCTACCACAATAAACGTCAATACACTGTGTCCACGGTGGAGGCCTGGCATTCCCCACATTCACAAGATGTCTTCTCAGAGGTGAAGGAAGGGTTTGGTAATCAGATAAATTTGTGCCGGGATCGTGGATTGAGCCCCGAACCAACAGCACAGAAGTCCGACACCTTACCCCTAGACCACCAGGTAACCGTTACTAATATAACTAAAATTATTGATAATATGGCGCATCACTTAATATACGATATTAAAGATTCCTCATTATTTCTCAAATCCGATACCTGAAACATTAGCTAATGTTATTTATCATAGTGAACATAGAAAATTTAAAATTTTCCCCAAATATACTAACTAAAGTTACATTTATTATTAATCATATACATTAAAATATATTCCTAGTTATTATTCAAATCTTAAACAGTTTTAATATTAATATAATAAGATTTTTATCACCGCGTCTTACTGTACATCCATGGTCCAAGTTATTTAAATTAATATTCATAGAAACATCTAACCACTTACTAATAAAAAAAACGTATCGATACGTTTGAAAAACTTAACAAAATATGATTTTTGTAAAATAAAGAAAGGCAGACCAAATTCTGATGTCACCTGTTAATTAACTTCTTCATCCCTACCCTAATCGAATGGCTCATTTATAATTTGCCTGTTTAATGTGTTTTCAGAATAGATACCTAAAGGATAATTATATATAGTTTATCATCAGTTATAGTCCAATCACCACAGGAGTGGTTGTAACTGACAGCAAACAAAAGCTACCAGATCTTTTCTAATGCATTCATTTGGTGAACCATATTATCTACACTTTTTTATTTTATTTTTTGGCACGTTTAGCAGTTAAACTTTTAACAAATAATTTGTTTTAATTATGTTTTTTACCAATTTTTACATCTTCTGCTAGATTTCCTCTACCACCACTTCTATGGTGAATTAACTCTATTATATAAATTATTGTATCTTAATATTTGGATCCGCAATGTAATTATAATTAGCAAATCTATCATTTAACATCAATTTAAATCTTATCAAATTATAAATGTTTTTCAAAAAACTAAAAGAGAGATACACGAATATTTATTCAAACCCCTTACCTGACTCATGGTTGAGAGCATTCAGTCATTGGGCAAGACAAGATGACAGTTTTTATTTAAACTTATTTGTGCTCCAAAATTAGACTAGATATGTAGAATAAGCTTGTAGTTTTCAGTAAGTTAACTAATTTATTTATTTTAACCAAATGCACACATAGATACTAAACAAATTTATCAATTTGGTGCCATAAAAAAATGATATCATTAATTACTAGTTTTTATCTCAATTTATTTATTTTTTAGATTAATCGTTTAGTTAGATACGAAACATGAAAAAAGGAGTTTAAAAAATTACTTTCTCTTACACAACAAAATAAAACACAAAACATGGTTCGTCCTTCCCTTCCATTTGTTTCTGTGTGAAATTTATGATCTGCGTCCAAAAGTTCATCAATCTACCACAATAAACGTCAATACACTGTGTAGTGTCGTTTTATTGATAGGTGTTTTTTTTTACCGGCTCTTTATTTTTTTCAAAATGACAACACCTGTTCACTTCAGATTGACAGGGGATCTATATATATAAAAAAAACGTTTACAACCAAACCAAATAAAAACAGCTGAGTCCATGAAAATAAATGGATGTTTATTCTGAAAAAAAAAAAAAACCAACAACTAACTCTTCGAAAAGTTAATTAATGCACAAACCAGCATAAAATACTGCCATGAAGACACATTCTCATGTTTTATTTGACGTGTCCCAAGTCTTCTTCGTTGATATTTAAATGGTAGGGTCCCAGTCGTTTGATTACTCCATGGTCCCATTATTACCTAAAATTGAGTTGAACTTTCCCCTGATTATTCATTCTACTCGTACTGTTAAACAATTTCAATCGCATTTTATTGTGTAAGCAGATGTTCACCGAGATAAATATTTATGCATTAGCTTTTCAATAGTTTTTTCATTATTAACGTGCTAATTTAAAAAAAAATATTAATCATAAAATTGATTTTTTGACTTAATTTGCTTAGGTGAGCTAGAATTATGTTATGACACATTTTGATCAAAATATTAAATTATGTCAAGAATTGTTTAGTTAGGTAAGTTTCAGGTATGTTAAGCCAGTTTATATTAGTGTTTTAGCTAGTTTACATAGCCAACCATTACTGTTCTAGCTTTATCTAATGTTATACTAAGTCAGTTTAGTATGTGTCCATACTTATTTCAGCCTAACTTTATCTTCCATCATATACCACTTTTTTCCATAAAATTATCGACATAGCTAATAGATAAATTAGGTAGATGTATTCATCTAAATATTTTTAAGGCTTCTTTAGATTTTCACTGTAGTATTTGGGTCAAGTCTGAACTGGAAACAGTATCTTTATTAAAATTCTATAGAGCCTCCTCCACTAGAAGTAAAATGGACGTTATTAAGTTATAATTTTATTTAAGCTCTACGTTTTACTAACCGTTAGGTTTCTACAAACATGTACTAACTAATTTAATGTGTAAGGAGTGAGTAAAGTTGATTTTATAGAAGATGTAGCCACATTTGCGCGGAAAATTATTTTGAAAAAAAAACACACCTTCAGTATACATGACTGGGATTCGAACTCTGTTCTCCCTGTTGTTAGAAGATTAGTTTTTTGGGAGCCTGACACCTTATAGAATGCGGCCACCAATGTGGGTAGTTGGTTATTAGTAAATAAATTTAAACATTTAACATTTCCGGAATGTCAAAAACATGGTCATTTATCAAATATACTACACAGAAACTAGTTTTAGCATCGTGATAACTCTTAGCTCACTAACCAGAAAATGTATTAAGACTCAGTATGTGTATCATCAAAGTAGTAGCTCTGAAACCAGGGGTTGCAAAAGTTGGACACCAGTAGCGCAGAATAACTTGAATAAAATAATAATATATCTTCATAGAAGCAAATACACTGTAACTAAGGGTCAGTTTCATAGTAAATACTTAGCACACCTCAAGATTGGCGCTACACTAAATACAAGTCAACACCTATCTAAACTTGAATTAAATAGGCCAGTTTTACATATGAGACCAGTCCATTCCATTCTGATCAAGGTAAGTGTCATCCTATATTTAGTGTACTTGTAACGACTTACATGTAATAACGATGGGTCTACACTCAACAACCCTGGGAACCCGCTCTCGGAAGGTCAACACACGGCACGAACTCGATCACCGGCCTATTACGACTAACATACTGAACGCCACGCCCGAACTAGCCCACAGCGAAGCTCGAACACGTGTCCAGCCAGCCGAAGAAAAAAGAAAGAAGAGTTCCGTATCCGGCCACGCGAGCGTCGGGCCGTTTCGATATTGTTCTGGAACCACCCCTCTCCTTAGATTGTTATATTCAACAACCTTCCTTTTCCTTCGGTCTTCCCCCCCTTTCTGAGAAGTATATTTTGTATATATATCGGCTTGCCGGGATCATGACTACACTTACTACCCCACCTGCTTGTGGATAAGAGGTGAGGACGGCGACCTAGGTCTTGGGGAATATTATCTTACATATCAAAATTACTGTTTCGGCGTCATGGGGGGAACTCTGTCAAAATTATCATTTGGATTTTATAACTAATTTATTTTTATATTTGAACTTGGAAATGCTATGCGCTTACCGCGGCATGTAGTGAGACCGTCGCTTTCGTCACC
>CABFOW010001091.1:104056-139821 GCA_902141385.1 Timema californicum | reverse complement strand
TTTTTTTTTACCTTCGCACGCTTGAGATAATCTCAAGCAAACACGAGCTCAAGAAGGTCCCTGTGGTATTATCTGTGTTAATACATGATGTCGCAGAGCAATAGCGTTCCTATTTCTCCTTGCGCGGCGGTGAGTCCCAAGAGAAACACGGATTACTCTCAGTTAGAACTCTTTCGAAACGTTAAGAATATATACTGGGATATTTATCTATCATATTTATTTATGATCTGCGAAGTTATGTCTCACTGTTCAGTGGTGAAATATCAATTACAAAGAGAAGGTAGGCCGAGCTAAAGTACCATTTAATAATATATTACCTACTTCAGTTGCGAGATTGTCAAAGGCATCATTTTCGTTTTGGACTGGCCTGCTAAAGACGGAGAGATCACGGTCCAACTTTTTTTTTGCTATATATTTTTTATTTTCAAAAACTAAATCAACTTAAAAATCTCATTGACAATTTAAAAAAACAACTTATATATTGTAATTATTATTTTGCCATGTGAGATTAATATATATATATATATATATATATATGCAAATTAAATTAGAGATATCTTTAAAAATGATTTAAGTAATGTTTATGTACTAAATATGGTGATTTTAACGTAATTATTTAAGTTATTTGATGTGAAAATATAGTACGAGATAATTTAATATATCCCAACATTATTAAAATAGCCACAAATTGATTATATAAAATGCAATTCATCAGTTTCACTATATGGCTTAAATTAAACTAGAGGTTAATTTAATAAAGTAAATAATGTTATTAAAATTCATTTTAAATTCGTCCATGCTATGTGTTATTTTTAGTCCAGGTGAACGCTTTGGATAAGGTTTTGAGAGTGCGTGTTAGTGAAATATGAAGAAAAAATATCAGAAGTAGCGGGAGAATTAACAGAGGGGTGGAATACCATAGGGAATTAATGCTTGGACTTTATTCTTTCTGCCAACATTTAAATAACCAACTTAAAATCAACATTCACATAGCTATGTAGGAGTGTCTCTCGTGGTTTTGTCAGAATAGCATATCCCGGTCCCTTTACACACTTATCTCTTTTTGGAACGTATTAAAAACTCATGAGGAACGAAATAATATACATTGTTGCATAAACACGCCACTAAAGAGCATAAATGTTAAGAAAATATTGAGAAAAGATAAACATTTCTGCCCATCATTGAGAATAAAGATCAAATTCATATTTCAAGGACCTCCATAAAATTTATATATATATATAAAGAAAAATATTTTTACAAGTAATTAGGGCGAATTTAAAGAATATAGATTTTTCTCGTTTGTTCTTCTGTAAACTACCTTCAATTTTAGGGTTGGACATTTAATTCCAAAAATTCATTCAGAGAGCTTTATGAAAAGCATACTTTCTTGTTTGAGCCCTATCGGTTAAATTGTTTCAGTTCTAGGCCAAAATACAGACACAAAAAAGTGGTTGGGTTTCAGTGAGTCATGAAAATCAACATTTATCAAAGTCTCGGGTTCAATTTATTTTTTTACGATTAAAATAATCCTATCTCCAAAGGTTCGAGGGAAAGTAAAATTGTAAGAGTGTGGATTCCACAATGATTAGCAATACCTGATACAAATCTCTTTGTTTCAATCAGAACTCCAACATTAGTTATATAATACTGGTGGGCAAAAACAACTAATCCAAATAGCTCACACCTGCTTCGGTTGCCGCATGATAGAAGCGATAAGTCATTGCCCTCGTGTTAGACTAAACTTCCGATGGCAGAAAAATCTGGGTTCAAATCCTGGTCGGTTGTATTGATGGTAACTTTCCCTTAGTAATTTTCTACTTTACCTCCACGCAAATTTGAGTACACTTCCTCTAAATTATATCTTCCTCATTCCTCTCTCCCTAGAATAATTAGTACCAAGAGTAGTTAGTAAATACCCGTATATCCTTGCACATTGGTAAAGAGATTTATAAAAAACTATTGTGCTCAAACAAAAAAGAATTAATTGCGGTTGTGTGTGTTCAGAAAATCAGAGTTTTTGTTTTCTAATGTCTTGTCGCAATTTAGATTATTATATTAAAACTACAATTAATGTGTATGCAAAACTGTGTATTTTAATATTATAAGTGAAATGCACAAATAACTTTTTAGATTTTACTATCGATGTAATCCGTTACCTATTAGTGCAAGAAGTATATCTGGTTAATTATCTACGGAGCTCTAAATGTCACTTATTTTATATTCATCGGCCCTGAAACATATTAATTACAATTTTTACACAGTAGTGTTTCAAGTATAGTAGGCCTATTATATCTTATGGTGATGCAAAAGGATGTGGATATTTTTAGTTTAGAAGGTCCTGACATATTAAGATGCGATTTGCTTCACTAAGCTGCTTAAGGAAACAATATACTATAACCCCTGCAATAGGTTGTATGCAATTTGCTACACTGCCTTGTTTGAGAAATAGCAGATCTAATATATCTCACGGCGTTAGAATAAGATACCCTAAAATCCAAACTTTTGCTTCGTTGTCCCTTTAATATAATCTATTGGTTGCAATCATTTTATGTTTTATAACTTTATGCTACCACATGCCATAAAAACACAGTATTTTGTTTCATAGCCCCTGTTAATATAACCCATAATCCTAAGTGTTAAAAGGTGTCATATTTATTATAAATTCATCGCTACAAGAACCATATTATAAATTTATATGCTATTTGAATACTAATGAATATTGTTAGACTCAACACACTACATATTATTATTCAAACAAACATATTTTTTATTTACACTTACACAATTACTTAATTTTAATTTATAATTTAATTAATAAAAACATATTAGTCACTGTAGTGTATTGATAGCCAAAAGGCGTTTCTAATTCATGAGTTTAAGGATAAAGATTAGTAGCTAGATTTTTTTTTAAAAGAAAACACTACAAATTATATATCTTCGTTTATAGAACATATTTTCCATTATTAAAATATTGTATATGTTTTTGATTGGGCTTAGAGCTATTCGTGGAATTTTAACATATGTGTGTACAAAATAAGCCAAGTTATTATTCTCAAAAACTATTTAAGTACATAATCAGTTTTTCAATTCAATACTGCAATATATGAACAATTTACAGGAATAAATTATGTTTCATAACATAAATACAAAAATAAAAATATATACACATGGGTAAGCTTTATATTTACAGCACGCGATAAATTATTTACTATTCAAAAGCCTCCTCGTCTAAATATTTTCCAGGCATTATTGTTTGATTTAAGAAAAATACTGTAAATTTCAATGGTGATATTAGAGAATTATAACAGTTTAATAACAACTTATCTGGGTTTATAGTTTAAAAAAGTGTTTAAGTTAAATATTCATTTAAAATAAAACTCATTTTAATAAGATGATGATGATGTCTACAAATTATATATCTTCGTTTATAGAACATATTTTCTATTACTAAAATATTGTATATGTTTTTGATTGAGCTTAGAGCTATTCGTAGAATTTTAACATGTGTGTGTACAAAATAAGCCAAGTTATTATTTTCAAAAACTATTAGTACATAGTCAGTTTTTCAATTAAATACTGCAATATATGAACTGTTTACACGAATAAATTATGTTTCATAACATAAATACAAAAATAAAAATATATACACATGGGTAAACTTTATATTTACAGCACACGATAAATTATTTACTATTCAAAAGCCTCCTCATCTAAATATTTTCCAGACATTATTGTTTGATTTAAGAAAAATTCTGTAAATTTCAATGGTGATATTAGAGAAGTATAACAGTTTAATAACGACTTATTTGGGTTTATAGTTTAAAAAAGTGTTTAAGTTAAATATTAATTTAAAATAAAACTCATTTTACTATGATGATGATGATGATGATAGTAATAATAATACATAGTATGATCTTAAATCCATTATATTATGTAAAGTTATTTATTTTTACGCCTGATGTACCATATAAAAAAATTATTTCTATGATTATTAAAGTAAATACTACATTTTTAATTTTAAAAAATACAAGTATAATTATATACATATATATATATATATATAAATATATATATATATGATATCCATATAACTTAATATTATTACCGTATTACCGTATAGTAGTAAATAACCATAAAACCTCTTACTACCGTTCGAGCTATATGCCTATGTAATAGTTACACTATTGTGTTAGGGATTAAAAAGGCTTTAATTCAGAGAAAGTGTACTCACATTTGGGTGTAAGTAGAGGGGAAACCTATTTATGGAAAACCACCTTCAGTACACCAGACAGGGATAGAACCCGGATCTCCCCGTCTTCATTAGTTTAGTCTATTGCAAAAGTAACACAGTGGGCCATGCTAACATTTATATGGGTTGTTTTGTTAAAATAATTTTTATATATTTATTTGGATAATTTTTCATAATTATTAACCAACTTAAAGTACCTATTAATGGAAGCATGCCAACCTCTCTCCAAAGTTTGTATAAATAATTTCTGATATATATGACGTTTATGCCCTAAAAGTAACATGCTATTGCAAAGTGTCCCAAACACGACGTAAGCCCTACCTGGCGGGAAGGAATATAAGCTAGAGAAATCATAAAATGACGGGATGGTTTAGAGGGGGGAAGGGGAGGAACTGGCAGGGAAGACTAATAGTATTCAGGATATGTCGCTGAGACGAATAGATGGTTATGGTTGGTGTCATTTGTATTATTCACGTTGTCTAGAGGGTTCCGCAAGGGTGTTTGGAGGGGTAGATGAAGAGGAAGGGTAGATTAATGGAGTCTCTGTGTTGAGAGATATCTTACATCACCTGGAACGATGGAACGTAGAGAAATACCAAAGACAGGGGAACAATCAAATATCCTGTGCTATAGATTGTTTAAAAACATACGTTTACAAAAACAAAACTACTCAAGATAAAAAAAATATTTTGTGACAATGTTAAGATATTATTATTTTTATCATCTTAGATCTTATTATTTTAATTTAATGTTAATAAGTTTGTTAGGAAATTAACGGCCAATCTATCACGCCAGCTGTATTACGAAAACTTCTATGTTGACGCATGCGCAGGGTGATGGATTTATTACGAAGTGACACCTAAGTGGTCAAATATATGTTAGTAATTACGGTTGTATAAGGATGATTTAAAGGGAACAGTTAAAGAAAATTATCCCACCACGTGATAAGTCCATGATTGGATCAAATATTTCCACACAAAAAAACACACACACAAATGGAGCAGAATTTCATCGCCAGTTTAGTAAAAGTAAAGTTAAGAAATATAGTCGTGAATTTAATAATGATCAAGAAAACTTTCAAGACAAGAAACAGAGCAGTGAGTCTTCTGTCGTAACTTAGAATTTGTTGAACGTGTGAACAAGAAGATCCATTAAAACAGTCACTTCACACGTTTTGATCTTCCACTAGATAATACTCAGTATTCTCTTACTGTTCTTTTAAAAGATTTACTGATAAGATTTAGTATTGTAAACATTATGCTCGATGGGTGCCAAAGATTTAAATATACATTTACCTGAAGCATATCTTGGGTATACTAGAGATAGTTCCATGTTACGGTCTATGTATGAATTCTTGCAGTGACTACGTGGAAAAATAATATGGGTACATTAATTGATTTGGCAGCAATAACATTTTTATAAATTTTCTATTAGCTTTTTAATAGCCAATCAGATCTTTCTTTCCGAACAGAACTCATATGTGCTTAAAACGTGCCAAATATAATGTAGATACATTCATATGAGAAATCCTATCTTAGCACTATGTCACATATAGGTAATGTCCTTAATATAAGATACACGAGCTTTGTTCTTTAATCATACATATTTTTATAAATTCCCCGTTAATACTAGAAATAAAGCTCTTGAATATAACTAGAATATTACGAGCGTTACAACGGTATTCGTGTCAAGGTTTCTTGGTTAACCTTTTGCTAATTATTTAAAAGAATAATTTTTAATCGCATGTGGAAGTGTTTAACAATCTTAGAGCTATAAAGTGCCACATTTAAATCATATCGTTCTGATAATCTCCAGGTAAAAAAAAATCTACTAGCTCTAAAAAGAATATAATATTTCTTATCCTGGTTCATTTGTGCACTGAACTTGAATCCTAATGTTTATTTGACTGGGTTAGATATTATTTATCAAATACACATTCAAAAAACTATTTTAAATTGATTTTGGATATAAAATATAGCGTTTAATATAGTACTTAGATTAATATAGGGTTAATATTAAATTAGCTTCTTGGGTGATATATAAGATAACCAAATAACAATACTTGTTTTAACTAGACCTAGAAAATAATTTTAAATTTTGTAATATAAGAACTCTCCCTAAAAAATTTAATTATTTTGGGAAAGTTTGACCAAAATCTCCTTAACATATCTTCGGCATTATTAATAGATACTTTATTATCTATTGACGTTCCAATTTATAAAATGCACTAAATATAGGTGACCTAAATCTAGAATTATATGTCTTAAAAATTTAAAACTGAAAAATATATTAATATATTGAATTACCTATAAGATCTAGTATTCTAATACAAAATATATTCAATTGGATCATTTTGGTAACAGTTTGCCATAGAATAAGACTTAATTTGTTAAAAATGTAAAATAAAATGTTTCATTCAATAATTGCTTTAATACATGTCCTAATAACCGTTGAGATGTACGCAATATTACTTAATTTTAAATATAAGTTACAATCATAGCATATTATAAAGTATCAAAAAAACAACTTTTACCTCACTAGCTTTGGAAAGTAGTGCTATCTTTAGAACATCACGAGTCCAAATACTAATTTACTCAAGTTCGTACTTCAAGCTTACATTGCGTGTCTGAAATTCTTATCCATAAAACATGTGGAGCATTATTTTAAGAGATCGTAAGTAAGATCCATTGATTGCATAGCAAAAGGGGAAACAATTTATCATCGTTTACTTCTTAAAATGATTGGTGAATGTTGTCTAAAGTCACGCAAATATAACATTTGGATTATTTCTTCTCGGCTTTTACAAATTTTTAAAGCAAGGTCTCTCAAAAAATAACACCAATTGATCAAATAGTATAAACTCCAAACAGTGTTTTACCAAATTGCACAAAACCGAATTATATAAATAAAATAAGAAATGTATTTGTATTTGTATGTCTGTAGAAACTTTAATTCCATAACCAAAAAACTAAAAATCTGATATTTGGCATACTATTTTAAATCTCGACATTAAACACGTGAATAGTTTGTATACATAGATATATATATTTATATATGTGTGTATATTTATACTTATGTATATGTATGTATATATGTAAATAAATATATACATATTATAATGTAGTACTAATTTGTTTTTTATCTAAATTCATCACCCTAGAACTATACTAATTTTGTTTAGCACCACGTCATTCCACCCATTACGGTTATACGCCTATGTACTAATTACACTCATGGTTTTAGGGACTATGACGGCTGCAATTAGAGTAAGTGTACTCACATTAGCATGTAGAGAGAGGATAAAAAACCATTTAGAAAAAAACACCCTCGGTATACCCGATCGAGATTCGAACCTCAATCTCCCCGTTATCAGCACCCTAGTCTACTGGGAGAGTAGCACTTTAGAACATGTGGCCAACGAAGTGGATATTACCATCTAAAAATTCAAAGAAAAATAAAGAAGAAAAATCTCAAATCAAAAAAGAAATTAGAGTGAATTTGGTAGATAGTTTCGTTTCCACATTTATAGGTACTTTTTTATTTTTCCTTATATTTTATGAATAATTAAGTATTCAAAAATATAGATAACTTCTACGTTAATAGGCAGATGATTTAGAGGTTAATGCTTTAGACCACATGGCCACTAGTGCAGGTAGCTCACAAGCCAGGAAACTTATAGGGAAGACACTTTGCATACATTATTTTAGGAAACCTAAGTGTGAACCTTGAGTGATTTTATTACTTTTGATAACCTAGCGCAGTGGTTCCCAAACTTTTCAAATTGTGGAGCACTTTTCAGGAGTTAAATTCATCATTGAACATTATCGTGGAGTACTTTTCAGGAG
Organism: Timema californicum; assembly: GCA_902141385.1. Classification (NCBI taxonomy): domain Eukaryota; kingdom Metazoa; phylum Arthropoda; class Insecta; order Phasmatodea; family Timematidae; genus Timema; species Timema californicum. The sequence continues at coordinate 131,727 of CABFOW010001091.1, read as the reverse complement.
AGAAATTCATCATTGAACAATATTGTGGAGTACTTTTCAGGAGAGAAATTCATCATTGAACATTATTGTGGAGTACTTTTCAGGAGATAAATTCATCATTGAACATTATTGCTGGAGCACTTTTCAGGAGTTAAATTCATCATTGAACATTATGGCAGAGTACTTTTCAGGAGATAAATTCATCATTGAACATTATTGCGGAGCACTTTTCAGGAGTTTAATTCATCATTGAACATTATCGTGGAGTACTTTTCAGGAGATAAATTCATCATTGAACATTATTTCGGAGCACTTTTCATGAGTTAAATTCATCATTGAACATTATCGCAGAGTACTTTTCAGGAGATAAATTCGTCCTTGAACACTATCGTTGCCAAATTCACGTATTCGTGTATTTTTTGCTGTCTTTACTTAACTGCATTTTTAAAGTTGTGAGTAGATATTTTATCGTATAGTAAAAGCACGAATTATTTTTTCTAAATATATTAAATTTGAATCCAATCTTAATTTTTACCATTAAAAGTAATTGAAAATTGAGACTCTAAATATAGTTTTCTTAAAACACAAATTTTGCACATACGTGTCTTTGGCATAAGGGCCACAATATTATCGTATATCACCTAAATGGTTACTAAACCGAATGACAGCAGTATTCACGACTGAAAGAATTTGGGCATGTTAAACATTAAATTTTATTTCATTAAAAATGTTATTAAACCACGTAAATAGAAAACAACAAAAAACAGAGTAGTGCAACACATTTGAGAACGAATTCAAACCAAGTATTGTAAATCCACAATATGTTACTCACATATATATGGTATTTAAAATCATTTTTACAGCTGTAAAGAAAGTCATTTGGCATAAGAAATACTATAAATTTATAGACAGCGAACTTGGATTTTAACGAGAGGGATGGGACCGTTTTGATTTGGACATTGTGATTATTTCTTGTTAAATTTGGGATGGCTGCAACCGAATATCTGGCTCTGTATTGAGGAGGGATCTATATTTTGTTTTAGTAGCCACATAGGTAGAGAATCCTCTGATTTACTTAAGTAAGTTTTGGAAAGGGAAAAACAATGATTTTTGCTTTAGCTGACAAAATTTCAAATTCGCCTCTTAGTTGAAACTAAAATTCTGATAGTGATGTCTATGTTGCAAAATTATCTTTTATCGCAAAATTTAGTGCCAAATTAATACAGAACTGATTTTGCTGCGATGTCAGATAGGGTGGCTTTTCCAACACAGAGTATGGGTTTAAAACAAAAATTTTATTTTTTTATTTTTGGAGTTCTTTCGGAAAATAATAGTTGAAACTCTCAAGCAAACTTAGCAGATTAACGTGAAACTTATTTAAGATATCTCCAAGTATGTCGGAGTATTGATAGTTCTCTAAATTATTCTACCATTGGCAAGCCATCTAAATTTCCATTTTTCGTTGATTCCGCCCAAAAATTGATTTTTTTTTAAACGCTTGTACTTTATTCTCTGGTTACTAGAGGTTTTGTCACTGAGGGTTTGAGATTTGTTTTTTTAGGGATCTTGATTTCAACCAGCTATCTATTGAGAAGGAAATAGATGATATTTTCTGAATCCCTACGTAGGTGCTACAAGAAATCTGCAAAGGTCTCATGTCTAGTTCTCAAAAGATAAAATCCGAAAAGATATATCAACGTATTATTATTATTATTATTATATTATTATTATTAACACCGCGTCTTACTACCCGTTCGGGCTATACGCACTTACGCTAATGTGTAATGGTAGGGTGACTGTGAGATGAAATGGAGGACCTACAGTTTAACGTGGAATCCGAACCACGGTGGGGACCTATTATTCCTCACATTCACAAGATGTCTTGTCAGAGGTGAAGGAAGGGTTTGGTAATCAGATAAATCTTTGCCGGGACCGGGGATTGAACCCCGGCCGCCAGCATAGAAGGCTGACACCTTACCCCTAGACCGCCAGGTCACCTATATATCAACGTAATTGTTTAAAAAAAACACAACTTGAAAAGCACATAACACAAGCATAATTAAATAACCCTACAACGCGACTTGATTAGTTTCGACTTTTGACTGAATACTGATTGAACTGCAAATAATTGGAGGGTGGAGGTTCGAAGAGATACGAGGTTTTAATGTGGGATCAAAAATTCCCAGAAAATTCTGGAAATGTGTCGAAGACGCAACGAAGTTCTTACAGAAACGGTGCTAACTGACATCGTCGGATCTCTCTGTCTGGTTTTGCCGCGGGCAGTCTCTGTGCTTCACCAACGTTCTCGATGTTTTGCGCGGTTCCTAGAAGGTTCGAGCTGGCAAAGCTGGGTGAGGTGATGCATGACAAGCACTTTGCCTTGATAAGACTTTCTACTAACTCTACTTCACAGCCCGCTGCAGAAGCTAAATAATTTCTACCCAATACTTACCTACGCACAGCTCATGGCAAATTCACAGTTTGGAGATCTTGTCACATTTATTCTAATTGTTTTTCCTTCCTATCGCTTCGCGGAGCACTTGGAGATGCTCCATGGAGCACACTTTGGGAACCACTGGCCTAGAATATTAAACTGCTTGCTCACCTGTTAGGATGCCTCAAGGCTAAACTAACAAACTTCTAAAGATGAAACTTGACATAGACCTACCTATTCTAAGAGACACTCGAGTGTACAAGTTGGTTTCTCTTTAAGCAAAATAGTGATTTCATATTTGGATTAAATATGTAATTGATTGTTTCTCAGCCATAGATTAGAGCTCATATCGTTCATATCTTTGTATATTCTACCCATACATTTATTTTCTAATTATTCAGACTAAGATACTTAGTTTTAAATCCTCTTTCCCGGATAGGTAGATTTTTGTATGGGCTTTATTTTTTTTGTCCCTCTATTCCAAGCGTAAATACCATGTTCAAAATATTTAATTTTAATTGCATATTTATCCGCTTGGGTGGGCACGTGGAATAAACTTAAAACCTGTATAGTCTGTATTGCTTGTTATGGAGGAGGTACGAATAAGAATTATTCTAGTGTGTATTGAGGATAGTCTTTACTAAATAATTTCTCTCACTTCATTCAAACAAATAATGGTACAATTCTTTAAAAACTATACTTTGTTGATCCTTAATCCGTTAGTTTAATTATACATGGGTAGCACAGAAGAAATGTTGGATGAAATTCAATTAAAATAATTAGATCTGTATGAATATCCAAGCCCTATTTTCATAGGAAGGGGCTTATTTGACAACAGCAAAAAGTTACTGGATCTACGTTCGCGTATTATTATTATTTTAATCAGCACGTCTGTTCAAGCTATGCGTATATATGATAATTACTTTCGGGGGCTAGGAATGAGTAAGTAACCATTATAAAGATAGTTTACCTGCATTTTAATTGAAGGAGAGTACGAAACAACTCTGAAAAAAGCCCACTCAGTAGGCTCAGATGTAATTCGAATAACAAGCTCCCCGTCATCAGAAGGTAAGTCTAACATGAGATTGACGCTTTAGCCCATTATGCACATCAAGTAGATATTTTACATATTCATAATCCAAATAATTTGGTCTGCGAGTGCCAATTATGATGTATAGAATTGATAATTATAAAATTACAATTTAAAAAACCCGTTAATCGTTATCAATTTAGGTCGAAAATAAATATTTTTTACTAATTTATAAAAGGCGATAACTTGGAAAAAAATTGGACTATAATAATATGATCTGTATTAAAGTAAATTATTTTAGGGACCACCCAGTGGGTTGCTCATACATCATTTTGTCATACGTTTTGATTTATTCTCCCACCTAAGCAGACGTTTACATCATCCCGGTTGATGTATACCTATCATTCTCACAGCCAAAACCAAGTGGTGTTAGAGAACAGGTGGTAAGAGGGGGGGGGGGCATATATACCAACACCAATCCTGATTCGTCCCCCGACTGACATTTGGGGGGGGTATATACCAACACCCATCCTGATTCGTCCCCCGACTGACATTTTTCAACCTAGTATTGACGACTCACTCTGTTACTGAATGACGTTCCAGAAATTGTCATTTTGTCACAGATGGTAAAAAAGGAGGGGTATGGTTATTTTTTTTTAAATCAATAGCTTGGATAGCTCTTAAAGTTATAAATCATAGCCATGCCACCAACAGTAACCTTTTGTATATTTAATGCCACAAAACTATCTTTGAAAATAAAGCATAAATCTTTCTTAAATGGGTAAGCCTTTGGTGATTATATAATATAAATATGATGCAAGGTTATAAAAAATGACCACATTATTTTAAAGAATAACATCATTATAAACATGTGTGATACTTAAATTAATTATAATAAGAGTTCTCTCTTAAATGGGTAAGCCTTTGGTGATTATATTATATAAATATGACGCAAGGTTATAAAAAAAAGACCACATTATTTAAAAAAATAACATCATCATAAACATGTGTGATATTAAATTTATTATAAGAAGAGTTTTTCTTGAAGTCATTAGGCCTCTTTCAAACGAGCAAACGTGAGTTGGTTCTCTAATGTTGATAATTTGAGAGGGATTGTGGCTCCCTTTGGCTTGCAAGAAAACACATATGCTTGTCAGTATTTTACAAACCTTAAACTAGAAAAACATATCATATTAGCGTGTGCGTATCAGATTATAAACAAAAAGGTAAATATTAGAGATGTGAAATTCGATTCCTTTATACCTATCGATTCTTAGGAGTATCGAGAGGATCGAGAATTGAGAAAATAGCTCGATTTTTGATGCCTCGATTTCTAAACATGAGTGAATGCTTTATTAATAGATTAATATATATCAAATGTTAAGGACATTTGTAACGCATATTTTCGTTAATTATTCCATATATTTGTATAGTAAAACATATAAAAGCATTGATCGGATTTAAAAACCTAGAAATTGATGTTTTGCTTCAATATGTAAACATATTTACCATGGTAGCAACATGTATTCAAGAAAAAAACACAAATAGACCTCCATATTAACAGATGCCAACCCTGTGTTAAGAAATATATTACGATTGCTTTGCAAATTTATCGTAACAAATTAAATAATTATATAGGTATAATTTATTTCAAAATTTTAAAACCAAAATTAAAATCATGACTAATTTTTAAAGTCAAAAATGTTTTAAAAGTCTAATTAATAATTATTTAATAGACGTATACCGAAATATCCAGAGTAAAATCAAATTGGTACAAGAGGTTTTCCTATCATGGAAGCCATAATGGTTTCTATTAACATAAGCCAATATAGACGTTCCCACTTCATTTAAGGCCTATTCCAATAAGAATAGAGTATCTAAGAATCGAGGTAAAAATTTAATAATCGAAATCTAGAATTGGTATTTAAAAATTGGTATCGTCGCATCTCTAGTATAATATAAAATTCAGGTTACCCCTCGCAATTTTACTAGTTCAAACTTAGAGAATGTTTTTATTTTTATTTTTCGGCCGTCTGTCTGAACAAGATTTGGCTGCATGATATCAAATGTATGGAAATTTTTTAAGTCGTTTTCAGGGATATTTTAGAATTTACGCTAAGTTATAAAGTGTACATGGTTTCTCAATCTGGATATTAATTTCGATATGGCATCCAACCTAAAGTATTTTGTTTAGTAACCAATAGGTCGTTTTAAAATCGTATTTTAATTATTTTTAATATATTAGATATTACCTGCTTCAGTGGTCACTAGGTCTAACGCGCCACTCTCACTATAGACTAGATGACTGATAACGGGGAGATAAAGGTTTGGATTTCAGTCAGGTGTAATGAGGGTGGTTTTCCAAAATTGGTTTTTCACTCCTCCCTCCAGACAAATGGGAGTAAACTTTCTATTAATATAACCTCCCTAACCCCTAAAACATTAGCGTAATTAGTACATAAGCATACAAACCGAACGGTTAGTGAGACACGGTATATATATAAATAAAAGGAGATCAATGTTTTAAGCCACGTGAACAACGTTTATTCTCTAATAATATAATGTAATAGTAAAATATAATATAAATACATATGCATATAATATATATATATATATACACATATAAATATCATATGCATATAATATATATTACATATAAATACATATGCATATAATATATATTACATATAAATACATATGCATATAATATATTACATATAAATACTTATGCATATAATATATATTACATATAAATACTTATGCATATAATATATATTACATATAAATACATATGCATATAATATATATTACATATAAATACATATACATATAATATATATTACATATAAATACATATACATATAATATATATTACATATAAATACATATGCATATAATATATATTACATATAAATACATATTCATATAATATATATATATATATATATATAGCATACATATTTTCTTAAATTTATAAACAAATATTACACACATTATAAAATTCTTAATTTTTGAGGTGATTTAATGTTTTTAAATAAGTGTTTAAAAATGTATTAATAAAGTATCAGCCAATATTCTATACTTCACGTAAGTTTATTACCTTCTGAAATTCTTAAAGTATTAAAGAACCACCTCCTTCCCATTTCATCCTTTACGGCTTGGATTTAATAAAATAAATACAAAAACATTTCTAATAAGTTACTTATAAAATAACCTCACAGCAAATATTCATATTTCCAGTTTAAGTGGTTTAAAATTTATGGTTATTCATTTTAAAATGTTCCAGCACTCGTTTCACCTCCTTAGGAGTTCCATTTTTCAAAAACTTCCTTATTTGTTACCTACGAGCTGAAAGGAACCTACCTGATAAGTTTCAAGATTTCAGGTCCAATCTGTTTTCGAAATATGATGACGAGTCTGTCTGAACTTTTATCTGTCTGTATATATAATATAAAATAATATTATTAGTAATATAAATTATATATTTTAATATAATATTTTGAGTCTGTTTAGTTCTACTATTTATTTTAATTAATTGAAATCCACTTTAAAGAAACATGTGTTTAACTATTTACGCATTTAGAAAAATGTATTTACACTGAAAACTTTTAGTGCTAAAAAAAACAGTTTCTTTAGAATTCTAATTTGATAATTACACATTTTTTTAATAAATATATTATGAAACCTAAAAGATACACGTTTATAATATAACACACAAAATATTTAATAAAACATTTTTAAATAAATCACTCATTTCTAACCACAAATATTAAATTAATTATATGAAATAATTATTTTCAATTGAACCACATCAAATATTACGTATGTTATTGACATTTTTCCTGTCGACAGCACAACAATTAAATGCCATTAATTAAATAACAAATATGGTGTTTAAAAAAATGATATACAAAATTTAATATGATTTCATTAAAAGCAAACCGATGGAATGCAGTGCAATGTATATAATCATTTTAATCAGATATTTATGTAATATAATTTTGTTTTGGAGAAAACTTTAATATTTTTGGATTAGAAAATTGAAAATATTGCATTTAATGTGTTTATTAAAAAACTAAAACTGTATATATATCGATATAAATATTCTCGCCAGACAAAATCTATAAAATATTGTGTCAGATTGAAGGGTAAATAAATAATTTATTCTCGTATAAATGGGGAATATTAATTACAAAGTTAGTAAACATGATATAAATTGTAAAATTAATTAGTAATGGTTGATTTTTTAAATTTCAATACATTTAATATTTTAATTCGTACTACTTGCATGTGGGCCTTATGTATTTCTAAACACAATTAAATATATTATATTAGTAGAAATCGTTGTATTAAAACTATGTTGTGTTCAATCAATTGAATGATAGAATAAAAATCTATTCCACCAATGAACTCCGGAAAAAATATTCATATGCATCATATTTGTATTTCACCTAACTTTTAGAATATGATTGTACAAAAATGTTAGATAACGTTACATTTAATATATATATATATATATACAATGTTGGCGAATTTATATGAATATTTTAAATCTAGTACCATTTACATACTATAAAAGAAAAAAATATTTTTGCCTGTGCTAATACTCACAAGGAATGTAAGCACATATATTTAAATCAGGTTTATCTCAGCACATATATTAAGCAGTAATACTGTATCTAAGTGCATTTATGAACACAAATATATGAAGTTATATTACACTAATAGATAAACAGTTTCAACATTTTATGCAACCAAAACTATTTTAATAGGTATTGACGCTTGCTATGGACCATTTCTTATGTAAGCTCTGTAAGTTTGTTACACCAACTTATATATGTTTTAAGTGTGCAACCTTAGTCACACGGCATATTATCAAAGTGCTAGTTGAATAATTGCCAAACACGCGTTAGCCTATATTCAACACCAGTAATAACTGTTATGAAACTTTGAGATTAGCTAAATGTACAGAAAGAGGAGCATAGGTGCCCATAAATGGCTGGAGTCTAACCACAAATATTAAATTAATTATATGAAATAATTATTTTCAATTGAACCACATCAAATATTACGTATGTTATTGACATTTTTCCTGTCGACAGCACAACAATTAAATGCCATTAATTAAATAACAAATATGGTGTTTAAAAAAATGATATACAAAATTTAATATGATTTCATTAAAAGCAAACCGATGGAATGCAGTGCAATGTATATAATCATTTTAATCAGATATTTATGTAATATAATTTTGTTTTGGAGAAAACTTTAATATTTTTGGATTAGAAAATTGAAAATATTGCATTTAATGTGTTTATTAAAAAACTAAAACTGTATATATATCGATATAAATATTCTCGCCAGACAAAATCTATAAAATATTGTGTCAGATTGAAGGGTAAATAAATAATTTATTCTCGTATAAATGGGGAATATTAATTACAAAGTTAGTAAACATGATATAAATTGTAAAATTAATTAGTAATGGTTGATTTTTTAAATTTCAATACATTTAATATTTTAATTCGTACTACTTGCATGTGGGCCTTATGTATTTCTAAACACAATTAAATATATTATATTAGTAGAAATCGTTGTATTAAAACTATGTTGTGTTCAATCAATTGAATGATAGAATAAAAATCTATTCCACCAATGAACTCCGGAAAAAATATTCATATGCATCATATTTGTATTTCACCTAACTTTTAGAATATGATTGTACAAAAATGTTAGATAACGTTACATTTAATATATATATATATATATACAATGTTGGCGAATTTATATGAATATTTTAAATCTAGTACCATTTACATACTATAAAAGAAAAAAATATTTTTGCCTGTGCTAATACTCACAAGGAATGTAAGCACATATATTTAAATCAGGTTTATCTCAGCACATATATTAAGCAGTAATACTGTATCTAAGTGCATTTATGAACACAAATATATGAAGTTATATTACACTAATAGATAAACAGTTTCAACATTTTATGCAACCAAAACTATTTTAATAGGTATTGACGCTTGCTATGGACCATTTCTTATGTAAGCTCTGTAAGTTTGTTACACCAACTTATATATGTTTTAAGTGTGCAACCTTAGTCACACGGCATATTATCAAAGTGCTAGTTGAATAATTGCCAAACACGCGTTAGCCTATATTCAACACCAGTAATAACTGTTATGAAACTTTGAGATTAGCTAAATGTACAGAAAGAGGAGCATAGGTGCCCATAAATGGCTGGAGCCCCCCCACCCCCCCTCATCACTCTGCAATATTTACTTTAATTTGGTTAATTTTTATGAACAAATAAAATTGTGTATTTGGGATATGGATTCAATTGGCTAATAACCACTTAGCACCATTAAACTCCGAATTAACAGAGATAAACATGATAAAATGTAGATTACCTCCCATTCTCTCTTAAACAACTTTTTCATTTTGTTATGTTCAATAAACTTGTAAATATAATGTTTCTTTTCAATGGGTTCAGATAAAAAAAAAACATTTTATTTTTGGTTTAATTTTTAGTTTTTTGCATAAATTGGCACTTGAAAATCATATATTAGCTCAGAATTATGTTCATGATACTCTGAAATTCCCTCCCACATGGTTAAGTTCATGACATTTTCTCTCGGGGAGGGGAAATGGGGAGATAGGGGGTAAGTTACCACACCTCCGCCAGATAGGATTCCACCCCCTATTTGGACTAGGGCAGGGGTGGATAACTTTTATTTTACACAGCACCATTAAAGAAAACTAAGTCACGTGGCGTTAGATCAGGACTTGGTGGTGGCTTACATCTGAGTGGCATGTCATCGCATGTTACGCAGCCAATCCAGCGCTTTGGATGATTTTCATCGAGGTAATTCATAACTTCCCGGTGCTAACCATACTGTTTGAAAATGAGGTTGTAGCTGTATTAATTAAGTTTTAGTGAGAGTCTAATTTTCGGCAACGAATTGCCATACCCCATCAGTTGGAAATTTAACAAACAAAACAGTTCGCATATGGAAGACTTATAATCATAGAAAAATAGTGGAGCATATGTGGAATTCCCCTAAGTGTAGTCTGTTATGAGATATACCCCTTAAAAAAGTGTACGTACCCTTATTTTTCTAAGAAAACACTGTAATGGGAGGTTTTTATCCCTATATGCTAATTATTTGGGTGATATAAACTATACCATGTGATAAGGGTGCCATATTGAACATCTGTAATTTTCTGCAACAATCTTCTAGAGATTCACTAACCAAATGAGTATTATATGGGGTATTCACTCACTTCAGTGGTCACATGTTCTAAGGCGTCACTCTCGCAATAGACTGGACTGCCGAAAAGTTTTCAGGATCGATTACTGACACGACCGAAACATTATAGATTTATTAAATTAAAGATTGGATGAATGGTCGTAAGAAGGATTGTGAGTTTTGCCTGATCCAGAATTAAACTAATTTTTGAATCGTCTGTTGATATAATTACTTGATCCAGAACGTACATATTAACACCCAAATCCAAAAATATAAAATTTAAAATAGGTTCTATACAACTTTATTTTAAAAATAATATTCTATATTTATATATTAAGTTTTATCTTCAAGAATATTCTAGACATTAATTAAGATATTTAAAAAAACTCTTGTGCCTTGTAGTAATACCCATGTGGTCTATCTGCACACACTAACAAAGCAGGGACGAGTAAGGATGATTAGAAATAAATTATACCCAAATTTGTGAGAAAGAATAAGTGGGAACATATTTAGAGAAATAAATCTCTCTTTATATATCAAACAACGAGTATAATATATATTCTTCTCCTAGAAAACAAACAAAAAATGAGATTGGTAACTTTGACTACTGTCACACTAGTTATTGTAATTCAATTCAATAATAAAATGTATTAAGTAATCTCCTAAAATTCAACAAGTCTAAGTGTTCAAAAGAGAATAAAACCTTTTCAAATCTCAGTGGAGTTTGAACATGGTATGTAAAAATATGCTGAAATATCTACTGGCATGAGTGTTACCATGAGTAAGGGTGGCCATCCATAGGAGGAACGGAAGCTTGGACCCACCAACCCTCTTTGAGATTTTTTCTTTTTTTCCCCAGCATATTTTGTGTAAAACATTAATATGAAATGGAGCATCATTCTCTATACACAGTGAATGATTCGATTCGCTATACAGTATTCCAGATCCAAGAGGATTCATTACTCGCTCCATATGTTACATGACTGTACCAGCGCTCAAAACTGTAATGGATAAATGGAGAAGCTGACATGGGCCAGCCCCTCTCAGATGAGCCGTTCATTGGGAGGTATCTCTCAAGGTCATTCCACTGCGAGCAAAACAGTGGTTTATGAGGCCAGTCGGAACGAAAATATGATTCTCTAAGGAGGGTTAATATTTTGTTTTAGCGTGTATTCAGTATTTGTTTAATACTCAATATTTAATGCTACGAATGAAAAATATTAATTAAAATGAATAAAGTAGATTATTTATTAAAAACTTCCTTTTTTCTTTAAACCCGCGAGAAAAACTATAAATTAAACCGTTAGGATCACAATAACCTACCAACTTTACATTTAAGCAGGTGGATGGCAAGAAAAAAGTAACTTTTTCTAATGCGTGGTTTGGTAAACAATAATTGTGGTTAGATATGAGTGAAGAAAAACCGAGCTTAATTTGATTTTTATTGTTTATTATTTGGTTTGTACAAGTAATGTCATCAATTGGTAAGTTGATTCAAAACCTTTATCATTTTAATATTTCTGTTAGTAGATTTGTCGAGTGATTTTGTATATAGTGATTTTTTTAAATAAGAAAACTTAAATGAATTTAATTCAATAATATGTTAACATGTAGTGCGAAAAACTTCTTACAGGTAAGCTTTGACATGGCACCACCAAATATAAATATTATTATTATTATTATTATTATTATTATTATTATTAGCACCACGTCTTACTACCCGTTCGGGTTATACGCACTTACGCTAATGTGTAATGGTAGGGTGATTGCGAGATGAAATGGAGGACCTACAGCTTAGCATGGAATCCGAACCACGGTGGAGGCCTGGCATTCCACACATTCACAATATGTCTTGTCAGGGTTGAAGGAAGGGTTTGGTAATCAGATAAATCTGTGCCGAGACCGAGGATTGAACCCCGGACCCCCAGCACAGACATCTGACACCTTTCCCCTAGACCGCCAGTTCACCTACAATATAAATAAATATCACGCGCTGCCATTAATCATGAGTTCATTAATCGTTGGTTAGTTAACAAGTTTACAACTGAAAGAGGAACTATAGATTTCCACTACGTTGAGGTATCTAGTACTATTCCTAATTTCCTCCACGATAAGTTGTCCTAGTGCAAAAGCCTATTAAAATCCTACCTTTCAATCCTTCCATAATTTATAGGCCTCTGTATAATTATGGTTCTTACCCAACCTAACTTAACTTAACCTCCCATGAGTAAGTTATTTTTATTATTTAATTTTGTAATTTCCTATCCGAAGGAAGCTCTTCCTGCTCTCGTAAAATTCCAAGCAAAGTAGGTGAGTTAATCCTCGTATCCCTCTCCCCATTATAAAAGTGGTGCACTTAGGTTATTGCACTCTGAATACTTATAATCCTTTCCTTGAAGTGTAGTGGATAAAAAATATTATTGCTATCGTACTAATTACCATCTTGGGTGATCTTGACACTCCCAGGTGGATTAAGGTGTTTTTTTCCCTTATAGGGTTTAACCCACACTAAAATTAGGTGAAGTTCCATATAAATTCTACCTTGCTCATCCTTATCTTATTAGTTTTAATATGATAACATCCTAAATGGGTTGTAAGAATCAGAGCATGAAATACCCCCAATAAAACTCCTTTCGGGGAACACACGTAGTTAATTCGACGGGCTTTTAGAAACAGCACAGCCCGTCTATGAATTTAACACCCTCCAAGACCCCAAGCTAAATCACGGTGACGTCACAGTAATTACTCAAATCAATTAAGCAACACGTCTTAAGTGGAGCACCTCCATCCTCCTGCCATCCTTCAAAAGTTACATAGGGAAAGGAAACTTGAAAGAGAAGGAGAAAGGAGTAAACCCTCTCAGAAATTGGCAATCTCTTTACAGGACAACGTGGCGGTGGGGGAGTTCCTCACACAACCTTTACTGCTCTCTCGTCTTCTTCATCTTGTTCATCTATCTGTCTGTATGTCAGTACATCACTCCCTCTCTCTTCCTCTCCGGGTTGGCTGGCTTTACGCGTCAATCACTTTATATAGACGTCATCAATCCCGCGAGCCCAGGCGGGCTGGAGTGGCCTCTACACTGGACAGAAATAAGTACCATCAAGTAGCACTCTCATGAATACAGAGGGGCAATTTGATTCTCTTTTATGAGTGTCGGGCTTTTTTTTATCCTTGTACGCACCATTTTATATCTGGTTGGTGGCTAATGGGTTGTTGCACTAAAGATTAATTTATGAGCTATATCCTTTTTAAGATTTAATGTTTAATTTTATGTTTAGGTTTAACTATACCTCAGCCTAGGTCGGTAATCATAAACTAAATTGAGTACTAATGTCACAGTAGTGTGAGAATAGTAGTAGTGCCACAGTAGTGTGAGAATAGTAGTAGTGCCACAGTAGTGTGAGAATAGTAGTATAGCCACAGTAGTGCGAGAATAGTAGTAGTGTCACAGTAGTGCGAGAAAAGTAGTAGTGCCACAGTGGTGCGAGAAGAGTAGTAGTGTGAGAATAGTAGTAGTGCCACAGTAGTGCGAGAAGAGTAGTAGTGCCACAGTAATGCGAGAAGAATAGTAGTGCCACAGTAGTGTGAGAAGAGTAGTAGTGCCACAGTAGTACGAGAAGAGTAGTAGTGCCACAGTAGTGCGAGAAGAATGGTAGTGCCACAGTAGTGCGAGAAGAGTTAGTAGTGCCACAGTAGTGCGAGAAGAGTAGTAGTGCCACAGTAGTGCGAGAAGAGTAGTAGTGCCACAGTAGTGCGAGAAGAATAGTAGTGCCACAGTAGTGTGAGAAGAGTAGTAGTGTACTCATGACCAAACTACTCTACCACTCCCGTTATGGTGTTACTTCTTGGAATAATTACTTCGATTCACAAGCAAATCAACACCACTAATGTCCAATTTTCGCCTTTGCCCCACTCAGCTTCGTTCTTGTTTACGGCCCCGTGGATTGGAGATGAGAAGCGCTACTTACTAAAAGGTTTATTTTTTGTCACCTTGTCTTACTACCGGATCAGGTTATACGCTGCATTGGAAGCTCACAGGCCTAGTTAGTGTGCCTGCTTTGGGGTACCTCAGAAAAGCACAAGGAAAAATCGTCAAGAGCGCACCATTGTTTATATCTCAGAGTCCCATATGGCAACATCGCTTGTTAGTTCGTTTACCAACGACACATTTCCAATTCAATTTTAATTGTATTGTGTTTGCAACCTAATCGACCTAATCCATCCTGGCTCATTATTTTGTTGTAATTATTGTAAGGCGTTGGGGGATGACGGGGTTGCTTACAATTCATGTTTTCCACGTTGCCGCACGTTTTTGGTGCGCTCTTGATCCATATCTTCGTGTGCTTTCCATACCAGGTTTCTACCTCTTGTGCGCTTTCAATGTTCTCCAGAATAAGAAGGATTCGAGAATGTAAGCCTGCATCAAGTAGATAAGATTCGAGAATGTAAGCCCGCATCAATTAGATAAGATTCGAGAATGTAAGCCCGCATCAAGTAGATAAGATTAGAAAACTAAGGTGGTGTGTCATCAAGCTAAGCAGGGCTTGTTTTAAATCTACCTGTGATATGTTACTACCCCTCTCAATACCCATATTTTGAACGATCATTCAGTGTAACTGTTTTATACACCTCACATGGGAATGTGTTTTTGTTAAATGTGATATACTTGACTAATATGAGTGTTCTAATGACTTATGGAAACAAGCCATCTGGTATTCTAGAGTAATAAGCCGGTATATTAAGTATCCACCAAAGAACCTGGGTTAGATTCGTCCCTGAATCTCCCCTATACCTTTCAACAGTCTATGGCAAAAAATTTCCCTAGACAACGTGACCACATTTGCAGGTTTGTTTAAGTATATACCACTTATCGCTGTGGATATAATATAATTGGAAGAACATTCTGGAGTGAATAAGACCTGTTCAGTATGTTTATCTTACTTATCTTGCAATTTTAAGGGGCCACCTACAGGGGTGCTGAGACACGTTGTAGACTTCCATAAATCCCAAGATTTTTCAAATTATTAAATCTTTTCTTATTTAAAAATATGGTTACCACCTTAATGAAGTACCTCAAGGTTCAAATCCATATATTTAAAGTTAGATAACTTAATTACTTCAGATATAGGTGAAATTAGTTTATTTTCAACGATATTTTCCTTGAAATATTGAAGTTTGGAGCTTAATCCACAATATATATAAACATAGCTCTAGACTTAATCAAATAAATACAGATTAAATTAAAGTTAGGGAGGGTTCACATAATAATTAGAACTATAAGATAATTTAAGACTATTTTATTTGATTTTGAAGCTTTAGTAGTGCCATTTTCACCAGAAATACTTCAAAATGAGACTATTCCCTTTAAATAAGCGACGTTCATTGCCCCATCTGAGAAATTCAACAGCAATAAACAGACTATATTATTTTATGACTAAATTATAGTTTTAGTGACAATTTGAACGTTCAGATAAGGCTTTTCCTTGAGTGATATGAATATCTATATGTATGCATTTAAATATTAAAATATTTATGGTCCTATTCTAGAATACACAGAATAATTTATTGAAAGCAAATATAAATTATCTTATTAATGTGAATATTTATATTAGAATATATATATATATAAATCAGCCTAAAAAGTTATATATATTATATATATATAAATGTGTGAAAACTTACAAACTATTATGTACAAAATGGCATTTTATCTTAAATCAAATATAGCTATATATTTTTTTTGTATTAATATTCAGTCTACACATGAATATATAATTTAGAAATAGGTGACATGATTAAAACATAGGATTGATGGAGTATTTTATGTGTGTGTTTGTATCTATATTATTTTTAATTTTATTCCTAGCTTTAATGAAATTATTATTAAATAATTTGTTAGTGAAATATTACCAATATACTACAATACAATAATATCCTTCCTTTTCAGCTCTCAGAATTTTTTCTTTCCATCAATAATGTACTATTTGAGTCTACATCATTCCTAAGTTCCTCTTTCCCACAACCTTGCTTTCTATGAGGTCATGCAGAAGAAATTTCTTCCTAAGGATGTGTACGATCCAGCTTACTCTGTATCTAACTCGACTTACAAACTTGAATATGATGAAATGGCTGGGACTACACAGAAAACCTAACCATCCCAAGTATCAAGATTTGTAGTAAGCATGTCTGGTAGTCAAAACCAGGAAAAAGTCCACGGTTTTTGCTGTAGAATCCCTAGGTTTTATAGTAAAGCCCTTTGAAATGTACACGTTTAGTGACGTTTGTGAAAATCCAAAGCTAGAGATATTTGATCGGGTGACCTCAACCTTATTTTTTCATGACACCAGGAACACTGACACAAAATCATCCATATTCACTGATTCACGTAAACTATTTATTGAGCGTAGCTAGGTTCTGATTTAGTTTGACCAATTGGCATTTCATCTGTTCATCTGGATGTTGTTTCCACGTTTACTGTCAAGTTATAGGACAAATAGGGATAATTTTTGAACCCAGGCCATTTAATGTACGAACCTTGTTTTTAGAGCAGGCTGTCAATTTAAAGAAGGCAGCCACTCAAATATTGGTATGTTTGTTTGTTCATTCTTAACGAAATCTGGTGGAGACATTCTATGAAGTAAGGGCCAACGTCGTATGTATATAGTTGTTAAATGTGATTATCTCTTTCACTCTGGTGGCTGCTCAAATGTTTTTTTTTTAATTCAATAATTCATCTCGAGGGATTCGAATTCTAAACAATCTATAATACTTGGGGAATATTTTTGTTAATTTTTATATACATTGTAAGACTGGTGTCTTAAACGACGAGGAAGACTATTATTCTCTCCAAATATAATATAATATTAAAAAATATAATATTAATTTATTTTCTGTCTGGCTTGATCACCAAGGGAAATATTTCAACTTGATATCCAAAGAGAAATGCTAAGACTGCAGTAAGATTAAGTACTGTAAATGGAGAGAGTGAGGTCTATTGAACACAAAACTATTAGTACACGGAGAGTTAAGAGGATTAAATCATATTTAATAAAATAAATAAGTTAACTGGCGTCAAACCAGAGCCCTGCAATCTATCAATGAATCTTCCCAACAACTTGGTCAAGGAGACTGACTCGAGACGACTGTAACTTGTGTCTAATATACTCGCATCTCATTTTTCTCTTCGTCTAAAAGAGTGTTTCTTTTATATATATGTAACGGTGATCAAACGAATGTCTGTGTATAGCAAGATACCTCTCTTGCCAGTCGATTCCCTCGCGTCTGTGCGGCTTTATTCAACGGCCAATCCAATTCCTTGGCCATAAACATGGACAGCGAGAGAGGGGGAGGGGAGTCTTGTTACAGCACTGACAACAAACCACCACACCTTACTTCCATCTCCGGCGGGGTTTTACAACCCTAGACAACGAGATAAGACCGTCAAGCCGAGAGGGATAAGGGAACTGACAGATAGTTGGTTTAAATGAGAGGGGGTGGTAATAAATTCGGAGGTTATAACAATTTCATTTGCAACTTGTATTTATTTATTTCACCACGTCTCCATTGGATTGTAATAATGATTTAGGTATAGTAGAGAGAAAAAACTTACCTGTCCTTGCGTGGAGAAAGAGTGGAAAACTATGTAGGCAAAAACATCCTCGATACATCTAGCGAGGATTTAAACCCTGACCTCTCCATCGCAGGTAAACCAGACTATGCTGGTTTGACGTATATTTGGCTTGCCTATCGATACGGGCAAGAAACCAGCTCCTGGTTCCCAATTGTTTAGTGAATAATTATCACAATTGATGAAGGAATGAATAAATATTTCATAAAAATGTGGGAATATTTTATCTAAATTACCCTCGTTCTATCTAATGAATTAATAAAATTAAATATGTATAGCCAAAACAGATATAAAGATGCAATTTACCTTAAGAATGACTTAAATAAAAATAATATTGGAACCTATTTGACCAAACTAACCCTATTCAATGAAAACTTTTGTTTAATTAGAAAATTTAATATTTGACATGCAAGTTTCTTGAAAAGATTGCTAAAAATCTGTAATTGCATTTCCTATTGACTATATCAAGGAAATATGTCCAAAAATATCGGGAAGCTAGTGCCTGGTTTTATAAATTACAAAACGATGTTATGAAACGAAGTTACTTTAGTGATGTCTTCTCTATGATCTAATAGATATTCAAATTTATTGAATAGATCAACACAACTTTTTGGGACTATATGGGTCTGTGGAGTTTAAGATTATCTTTTCCTAAACGCCCAAGACATTGCGGTTTGAATAATTACTAAGAAGTGATGTGTGGTTTAGTTTAACTCCAATTTGCATTTCAAAAGTGTGTTAATTTCTAGTTTCTCGCCAACCTTTGTAGAGAGAAAGAAAGTAATCTACCGCAAAATAGAGTATAAATTCGAGATTTTTATGGATGATGATGTTTCATGATCCCCTAAGCTCGAAAAACTATTTTTGAAAGGACATTTGTTTGTTACTGGTACTAGAGCCGAAACAATTTTAACGATCTGGCTCAAAATTTGGATCTGGGGTTTTCATAAGGTTTCCCAGGGAAATTTTTTAGAAGTATCCGTCCAACCTTAAAATTAAGGGTAGTTTACTTAAGGGAAAAAAGAGAAAGAATCTATTTTCTCAAAATAGGCTCTAGCAATTTTAATTAAAATTTGTATCTGGACCTTCAATTTATTTTTTAAATTGGCACCTCTCAAAATTCTATAAAAATAACTCTAAGAATATTTTACTTAGCTAGAAATTCCCAATTTTGATAGTATTTTTGCAACTATTTGAGATTAAAAACTTCCAGGCATATTAGAAAGAAAATATCTTTACTTTTAATAATATTTTATTAAATCAATATTTTTCCAAAATATAGGTAAGAATATAATTTTTTACGTAAATATTTGGTAATAATGATCGTAAAAAGCACAGAACAAAATAATAATACTTTTATTGTAACAGTATATTATATTTCATGGATGCTATTTGTTGAAATTATACGTTCTTACATTATTTTCCACTTTCCTTACCCCCTTACGAATTAGCGTGATTAGTATATATGCGTATAAGCCCAACAGGTATTAAGATGTGGTGTTAAAAAATAAAATAGAAATTACGGTCCTACCTTGACGGGCTATAGGAATGTCAAATAAAAGTGCACCATAGTGAATACAAGAAAAATAATATTGCTAGATCCTAATTTTGGTAGGAATAACATTAGAAGGTAGTTACTAAAATTACAAAAACCATCTTAATATATTCGCACATAAAGTCATGTTATCTGTAGATGTTACTTTTGATAGATATTATAATTATGTCAATCATTCAATATGTTTGAATTCTCCAGACAGTTCATTTAACCAAAATCAGTGTTTACTTTTCAGGTAAAACCACGTGTACAGTAGTACATTGCCTACTATCCCAAAGTTCCAACTTCCTCGTTATTTCAACTGATGGATCTCTGAAATACTCGATAATCGTATCAAAGATCTTGCGCATTATCGAGGATGCTATAACTAGTAGTTCTATTAACAGTAAAGTAGCAAAGAGACTACATTCTTATGAGTTATCTTTGGATTTAAAGTTAAAATACCACCCATAATTTCTCCACTGATTTTAAATTGATATTTTTTCTTTGAAGAGAAAGTTATACAGAAAATATACCTCTCAATATATATATATATAAACACACGCTTTACGGTCAAGCCTTAAATACTGTCCCTGCCAAATTTTGTTGCATTTGGCCGATGAAGTTTACAGTAATCGTGGAGCAGACAAACAGACAAACAAAATGCCAAATGGCCGAGTTGAAATTTGACATTCTCTCCACAGGGTCAATAATATTTATAATTACTATTATTATTAATAATAATAGTAGAAGTACAAATAATATTATTAATTGACACTCGTTTTGCTCGTTGGTGGCTCTACCCCCAAACCCCCCGTGAGTTTTCTTTGCAAGTGGAAGTTAACGAATGTAATTCAAGAACCGTTTTTTGATAGGTCTTACCGATTAGCCACAAGAGATCTCCAAAGCAAAGTCCGCACCGACTTTAAAGTTGAACATGACATTTCAAATTATTTTGGGGCGGGGGGAGGGGGAGGGTTAAAAATTAATTTTTGGAATTTTTTGGAATTTTCCCGTCGGTTACAGGCTAGAGTCAGCAGAATTTCTGTCAATATAAGTGTTTTTATAGACTTGTTCTGAAGAGTACTGACCTAGAGGCAAACAGAAAAAATTCACAAGCAGTAGTGTAAAAAGGGATGGTCAGAAATCACCCCTAGGACACCCAAATGAGATTCAAATCTTGGTCTCTCAGTCTACGGGTGGTGAACTGAGGTTTGAGACGAATCATTAACTTATCTATGATGTATTCCAAAATGAAATTAATCTAAAATGAGTTCCCTGCACGAGGAGCCAGGAAAATGTTTCCGGTTCTGGGTCAGCGAGTACATGCAACTCTGTATTCAGAAGAGCGCCAGTTCCGACTTAAACCCTTTTGTTCAAGACTTTGAGCATCACCTCTTCCGATTGCCACCACCATTAATCATACGGCCACACCGCGTTACCTACACGAACCACTTACTACTCACCCCCGTTACACCATTTTATTTGTATGTTCATTTGTTTCTGGTCGTGTTTGGTTGAAACGCGAGTCTTGTAGATGCTTGACGTTTTAAGGATGATAAATGAATGTAAACTTACACTGGGCGAAAAGGGGTGAGGTAAGGAACAAGGGGGAAGAATTCTGGTTAAATCGTGCTTTAATATAGAAGCATTGTGTTTTATGTTGTTTCCGCTAACATTTGAAGCGCTACCGCTAAAATATATTGTTAAGTTCATGTGACCGTGAAAATAAAAGGGGTTTCATAATGGAAGTTGGTGAGAGATATCAAAATATTATATGAGATCCCCAGTTAATAGTGGTCAACTCAGAAATGAAGCATGCAACGTTTACTTTTAAACACTATTTATATTTAATATTTAAATAACGCTTTGTGTTACTCGTTAAGTTGGAGATGTAGGTGATACGAGAAAAGGTAAATGTTATTTATTTATAGCAAAATATTGTTTTGTCAAAACAAATAAAATATTGTTTTAGTACAATAATAGAGATTAATTTTCTTCATATGGTGATATAAACAGTTCTTGAATATCTGTCAACGATCTCATGGAATTGAATGACAAATTTTATCTTCATTTAAAATGTTTCTCATTTAATGCCGTTATGCTCGTGACAGATATTCAAGAACTGTTAATATCACCGTGTCAAGAAAATTCAACTATGTTTGTACAAAGGCGATATTGTATTTAACTTTAAAAAACACTGTTCTTTTCTCACTTTCCCTACGTCCCCATTTTAATTATTGTATTTTGCACTATATTAAACCATGTTAAATATGAAAACGCCATAAATACTACCTTAATTCAGGACAGTATTTCTTAAAACTTAGATATGTTATAGCTAATTCGTAAGGCTTCCAACTAATTTGAATAATGCGGTTGACAAGATGTGTTTGAACAGGTACTAACGCCTTTGGATATTGAATTTAGTTTATAGGTACGGGGCTCAAATTCCTTTCCAGGTACATTTTAACAGTATTCATTTGAAACAATTTTCGCTTAGTATTATATTCTCTCTTGACAGCCGTGGTACGTATTGTAAAATTTACTTTGACACTGGGAGACAGGATGAGGAAATTTGTTGGTAACCTGAGATGTTAGATGCTTATTTAAACACGCATCCATATTCAGGTATCTTGGTGCTTTCCTGACCTCCTTTAGCACGGTAAGCGCTAAATCTATGTTGTGAATCCTTTCTTATAGATTACTTAAATAAGATAAGATAACTCTTAAAAGATGGTGACTATCACAGAACGAATACTCTATATGGTTATGGCGCTTCGTGAATGGTTAAGGTGCGGCCGAAGGGAGCGGAAGTATTTTTACAGTTTTTATAGAATTAAAATTTTGTGGCCAAACTAAATCAAATTTTTCTCCAGTAGCAACATATATTTTAGTTTTCTGCACGTACTAATATCATCAGCTCTTGTATATCTGTCAAGAGTGTCTTGGAATTTTGTCAAAACTGTTTAAATAAAGAGAAAATGTTTTGACAAAACTCTAGTACACCCTTGACAGATATTCAAGATCTGATGATATTAGCATGTGCAAAAAACTAAACTATGTTGCTACTGGATAAATATTTTATTTTTTGTAGCAAAAAAATGTAAAGTTATAAAAACTGTTAAATGACTCGCGCTCCCTTCTGCCCCGCTTTAAGAACAAGCATTTTTTTTTAAGATACTGGGAGAGTACTTGATTGTTTTTATTTGTTTCATAAATCAATTTAAGCAATGAATGTTTTTATTATTTATTTTGGGTATTTAATGTGCACATTTCTAACCAACTGATAAAATAATCACAGGATAATTTCAATGAGCGAGATCGAAAGGGCTTACAAATTTGGCCGGGTAAGGTATTTTTACATACATTCTAGGGTTATCTTACACGGCCCAATCGACATGGGACCAAAAGCTTTAGTTCCCCTCTGAAGGAAGTTGTGCTACTTACTTTTATCGCTAATGATAAATCTATCAACCCCGGCTGGGATTGAACCCACGAACATTGGGCTCATGTATATGAATATGTATAGCAGATGTTATTAAAATTCCTCAGTTTACTTAGGTCTCAGTGGCAAAAAAAAATATAAAAAATTCACTGCGCCACCTAGGCCACAAGAAATACATTATAGTTTCGTTGATTAAGTTGGTCAGTTAGATCCAAAAAATATTAAATAAGTATTTATATCATAGCAGCTTAGTGACTTTTAGAAAAAATAATTGAACATAAATTTAAAGAAAATGTAACAATTTAATTCTTAAATCACCACAGATATTTACTAATGGTATGTTTGCAACCATAATCCCCTGCATATCTTCTCAAATTAGACGCCAACACTTTAGTTTCCTGTTTCACATCGACTTTAAGGTTGTTTCCTTTTATTATTATTATTTTATTATCCAATTTCACAGTTTATAAACCTCTAACGTAGAGTATACGAATTTAGTTCACTCCTATTTAAACAATATTCTTGTTATTATTTCTTGAAACTATGATACGCTCGTTTACTCCTATGAAGACATGTGTGTTCCTCCCGTGAAGACGACAGCAGGTGGCCAAGGTTCAAGAAGTAGAGTCGTACCTCAGTTCAAATCGAGTGATCTCACCGTGTTGTTCATTCACACATGTCCCACGGCAAAACTACTCAAATGGTACTGAAGTGGACATCTTTCGTGGGTGCCAAGTCTTCGACGTTTGCAGACCAATCTTGAAGATATTTTCACAAGTTGGTTCATATCGTTTGAATTTAATTTAGTAACTATACAAAATCATTATGGTGAATATTATAGCTATTAACTGCTTAACCTAAGGGTGTTAAAACTAGTTTTAAATGGCTTCTTATATTTTGGTTATGTTTGGTAAACCATCTGTACGCTCACGACTAGCAAAACTTTTGCTTTAAAATAAAATTTATGGTGATTATTCTTAAAAATATCAACTGGCATAAACACGTATTTAACATATACAGAATGTTTTCGGGTTAAACGGAAAAACTTTTGGGAATGGTAGTGGATCAAAAAAACTAAATTAAAATGTCTTTATTAATGGTTTTTTTGCAGAGGTCCTTGGCTTAATGCAATGGCTTGATATTAATTTTCTTGCAATATGGATCGGTTGTTCTAGAATTGTGGTTTGTCCCTTGTTTTCACCTTATTTAAAGCCATTATATTCGTTTTTTATGGGGAGCTCTCAAGCTAAACTGTGTATGATGTGCCTGTTATTGACCTTCAATCATTACGACAAAAGATAGCGCAAGTGTGCGAAGAAGCAACAGTCGCACAAAGTTTGTCAGCCACTCGTTCTGTAATTGATTGGTGCACTGCTTGTCCCTGGGTTGGAGGCCAACAATTTAAACAAAATGAATAAAATATTTTTTATTTAATAGCTACTTTTTTGTTTTTAATGTTGTTTTTTACTGTTTGCGCGAAAACTAGCAAGTCTCCCAAATAGATTGAGCAAGTTTTTTTTTATCCACTACCGCTTTCCAAAGTTTTGCCATTCAGACCGGAAACACACTGTGTATTTAAGCTAAGTGTTTACTATCAAGTGAGTAAAACTCAATAAAAACAGTACTAATATTATTTACGTAACAATGACAATATTAAATAAATGGTACGGTGCAGCACACAAACTTTCTTTCACTTTAATCTTAAAATAGAGACATTAACTAAAAAAAATCTTAATATGTGTAAGAAGAAATCATTTACATTACTGCAAAACACTCCACTAAATATAACTGGAATAATATACACTTTTACATAAACATATCTGTCCACCCGGGAGAGTGACAATAAATTTCGATTTACAAAGAGGTCCATAAAACATATTTGTATTTGCTTCTATCTCAGAAACTATTGGTATTAGAAAAATATATTTCAAACAAAGGATTATAATCTTAAATAGTACTACAAATATACAATAATAAGTTATTTCGTTTCTCAGATTCAGAGATATTAGCAAAATCGGACATTTCTGTTAATGTAAATAAACCTTAACTTAATTTTCATAGGAAAACGCGAGCTACCATTTTGTTTGAAATGTAAAACATTACTTTGATACCAATTGTAATCAAAATAGTTATAGCCGATTTGGAATACATCTATTTTTGCTCCAATTTCCCCTTCAATAAGCTATACTTAATTTAAGGGCTATACATCTATTTCCAAAATATCCCTCTGAAGAAACTTACTAAAACACTATATAACAAGCTTTGGCCCGATCGGTTAAATGATTTAGGCTCTAGGCCAAGATACAAACATACAGAAAGACAGATGCAATCACGAAAAAAACTTTTTTGGTTTAACGGAATCACGAGACGTCCCAATTTATCAAAATCTCGCTTTCAATGATTTTTTTTTAAGATCCCAATATTTCTCTTTCTAAGGGGTCAAAAGATAGTCAAAAGGTTCCCAACAATGTTTAGAATATAAAATAAATTTTTAATCAAAACCATTAATATGGGTTTTAAAACAAAAACAAATTTATATATATATATATATATATATATAAATAGATAATTTAAAATTGGCTTAAACACACTTGAAGATAGGTATGAGTAAGTAAGTTTTAAGGTAAGTGCATCCGCATTATAAAGAAGAAGGTTAAGGGAGGAACCACAAAGTTAAGTCGAATACTTAAAACCACCTCAATTTTACCCAACCGAGGTTAGAGCCTTGATCTCTCCACTATGGAAATCCAGGCTATTGTGAGACTGACAACTTATACAATCTAGCATGGGTTTGGAAAAGAGATTATTGAATTCCTCTCCAGGGTTCTTTATAAAGGTTTAAAATACTTGAACGAAGAGATAATAATTGTGATAGTATATTTAAGAATAAATGTGCCTGCATTATTTGGTAAGATAATAATATGGAAAATCCCCTCAACGTGCACCTATTTGATACTCAAATAACCCGCTTCAGTGGCCGAATAGTCTAAGGCGTCAATATCATGTCAGATTAGCCTGCTTATGACGGGTATATAGGTGTTTGAATCCAGGTCGTTTCTACTTAAAGGTGTTATACCTTAAAGGTTTCTGATACTCTTTCCATGCAAATGCGGACTACCTCTAAAAATGCTCCCTTCCCGATTCCTACCTCATTAGAGTAAATTATCATATATTCGTATAACCTGACCGGGTAGTAAGACGAAAATATCGACCTGCTCACTGTAAGTGATCCAGTCCATTTTGAAACTAACGTCTTTGACTGTGTGATTAGTGATGCAACTGATACCAATGATAATTTTAACAATAATTCACATATTAAATTAGTTAACCATGTTAAAAAACATCAGATTTTACATAAAATAATATCCAGAGCTGTACGGACGGATAGAGCAGTGTATTTTTTCACATGGGTACCGAGTTCAATTCTGACCAGTCCAACAGGAAATGGTTAACTACCATCTATACTAGCTGCCTATTCTGTGGCTCGAAACGTCATTGCCGCACTTACAAAACTACGCCACCTATCCCTATCTTGAGCTAGTTCTATCCAGTCCTCCTCATTACACAATATCACTATTTTAAATAGTTCTATACAGTCCTACCCGCCTCGGTGGCGTAGTTGGCTAACGCGCTAGTCGTGTTGAGCTCAACTGCTGAGGACGGGGAGATCGAGATTCGAATCTCGGTCGGGTTAACTAGGGGTGGTTTTTCATAAATGGTTTTCCACTCTACCTCCACGCAAATGCGGGTTCACTTCCTCTAATCCAACCTTCCCAATTCCCAATCCATTAGAGTAATTAGTACTTAAAGCGTATAACCCGAACGGGTAGTAAGACGCGGTGCTAAATATTATTTATTATTATTATTCAGTCTTACATATTATGTTATAATTACCATAATGGGGCAGGAATGAGGAAGGATACATTTTATAGATAATATACCCGCAATTGCGTGGAAGTAGATTGGGAAATATGTATGAAAAACCACCCTCAGTGGTTCCTACCTATATTTTAGCCCCAATTCCCCTGTATTTATCAAGCCATTCTAACACGATAGTGACGCCTTAGACCATTTGGACACTGAAGTGGGTCTTTTCCATGTTGAATGTGATGAGAGTCCGTTTATTCATACTTTAAAAGAGTAAATCCATATTTCATAAATGAAACATTTTTTGGTGATTCCAGAAATCAAACCTGGGATCCTAAGCTTAATATACAGACACGTTACTAATCTAGGGTGTTGGATACATCTTCATAAACAATATAAATAATTTCAAACACAGCTAATTTTGTCAATGAATCTCAATAAACAACGGTATATATATATATATATATATATATATATATATATATATATATAT